>PVHP010017157.1:0-14909 GCA_004024765.1 Zapus hudsonius
GCCTGGCTAGTATACATGAATTTCTTCAAGGAAAAATAGTCAAACCTACAGAGTCAGAATTTTGTTGTTGTTTTTGAGGTAGGGCCTCACTTTAGACCTGGCTGACCTGGGACTCACTCTGTATTCCCAGCCTGGCCTCGAACTCACAGCGATCCTCCTACCTCTGCCTTCCTAGTGCTGGATTTAAAGGCATGTGCCACCTCCACCTGGCTTTCAGAAATTTTTAAACCCTTCTCAGAACAGACAGGCATGAATACGGACGGAGAAGACTTGATTGAGAAACACTCCCACCCAGCTTGACCTAATTGGCAGGACTAGAACACGCCACCCAGTGCCAGCAGAGGACACATCCTTTGCAAATGTACATAAACATTTGCCAAGATAGACCGGATTCTGGACCACAATATAAGTTTTAATAAATTGTAAAAGATTCCGATCACACAAAATATACTCAGTAACCACAATGGAATTAGATTAGAAACCAACGCTGAAAGACACCTGGAAAATCTCCAAATATTTGCAAAGTAAATAAGCCTCAGTGAGCGTAGGTTTGCCAATCATCTGTCTATTAAGGACTGGGATCCAGAATTTTACAAGGACTCTTAAAACTCAATGAGAAAATAACTTTTGAGATGTTTATCTGATTTCTTGTTGACAGTGCTTTTAAACAGGGTTTAGCTGGAGAGTCTTTCACTACTCCAAGGTTAAAAAACAGCTCTTTTTAAAGAAAAATAAAAGATTCAACATCACTCAAGAAAATATATGGTGCGGGGAGTATATTAGCGTGTTTGTTCTTATTAGTAATTACTGAAATGCAAATTAGAACCGCAGTTGGATACCACTGCCTAGCCACGAGATTGGCTAAAGTTAAACAGACTGATTGGCTTGGAGAGAGGGCTCGGCAGTTAAAGACACTTGCTTTTAAAGCCTGTCAGCTAGGGTTCAATTCCCCAGAACCCACAATACACAGTGTGACACATGTGTCTAAAGTTTGGTTGCAGTGGCCAGAGGCCATGTGTGCCCATTCCCTCTCTCTCTCAAAATAAAATAAAATACCTATCATACCAAATGTTGGCACTTTCATACTTGGCTAATGGGAATTTTCAGGTTTTTTTTTTTTTTTTTTTGCTTGGTGTGAGGGTGTGGGTATGGTATGAGTGACATGTAGGATAAATATATGTCATGTGCAGCTATTCGTACCATGCGTGCAGAGGACAGAGGAGACGTCAAATGTCCTTCTCTATGGCTTTTCCACTTTTCCTTGAGACAGAGTCTCTCACTGAACCCGAGACGCTGTTTCCATCAGTCTGACTGGCCAGCAAGCTGCAGCGTTTCTCCAGTCTCTGCTCCTCACAGGACTGGGGTTACAGGTGTGCATGACCACATCCAGCTATTTGCATGGGTGCTGGGGAATCGAACATAGGGTGAATCAGGCCTCTCAGGACCTCCTGCTTGCGTGGTAAGTGCCCTTTCCCACTGGGCATCTCCTCAGCCCTATTATGAGGAATTTGTAATCGCACATGCTGTTTAAGTTAAACACGAAGCCCGAGCTGGGGAGATGGCTTAGTGGACAAAGAACTTGCCACACAAGCATGAGGCCTGAGTTTGGATCCTCAGCACCCATGTAAGTGCCTGGTGTGGTGCTTGTACCTGGAAATCTGGCCCTGGGCAGGCAGAGACAGGAGCTATCTCTGGGACTTGTTGGCTAGCTGGTCTTCAGAATTGGTGCTCTAGGTTCAGTGAGAAACTCTGTCTCGTCAAATAAGGTGGAAAGTAATAAAGACACCCAAAGTCCACCTCTAGCCTCAACAGGCACATGCACACACACCTGCACGTGCACAAATACGCAAAAAAGAAAACCACACAGTCTGATAGTGTTTCTCAGTGGCAGAATGCCTGTCTGACTTATACAAAACCCATGGTTCTATGCCCAAAAGAAAAACAAAGTTAAATATGTATATAACCCGACAGCCAAGTCTTTCTATCTCTAGTAGTTACTCAAGAAAGACGGACTTTGTGCCCAGATACAGCAGAGTTCCTTATGGAATTCATGTCTCTCAAATGTTAGAACTGAGGGCCCAGCTTTTTGCTGACGGTCAAGTATCCTCAGGTCCTATAGACCATATGTGAGGCTTTGTCAGCTTGTTTCCTGACAGCCAACAAAGAGGAAAGGTTTCCTCTTGAATCTACCGAGGTGGAGTGATGCCAGAAGCTGGTCACAGATCTGACCTCTCCTTGCAGCCAAGACTGACTCGCAGTCACCATGGGGGATATTCCAACATGATGTGTCCAGGACAGGATAGACGTATAGGAAAGCCCTAGGGGATGAAGGTGTCAGGAAGAGGGCCCCAAGGAAAAGGAGAATTTTGTCCTGGGTCATACTGAGAGATGACTCAACAGTTCTGTCAGGGAGCATGAGGTCATACAGACGCTGGGTGCATAAAAGCCAAGCAAATGACAGTGCAGGCAGATATTCACTCCAGAGACATAGACGTAGCAGAATAACGGGGCCGTGATGAATAGGCAAGCTGGCCACAATGGGCAGAGTTATAGTCCCAAGCAGTTCCGGACTAAACCAAAACCAGATAGCTCTGTCATTGGGTGACAGGAGAGGTGCCCGTGAGGGTAGCTAAGTCCTGCTCTTCTGTGTTAGAAAGCCAATAGCTAATGTCCAAAACTTCACAGTCAAGCAAGTACTAGAAGGAAAAGGAAACAGCCACGAGTTCATGGAGTCTGCTCGAGTGAAGCGGTGGCAGAGAACACCATTTTGTATAGTAAGCATCGGGAATGGTGTGACCTTTTAAGCCCGCATACATGATTCATTTGAGCAAAAATTAAATTAAGGAAGAAAAAAAGAATGGGTCATCTTGCTCTCTGACTGTTTTTCTTTCCCCCCCCCTTCATGGTGCTAATGATTGACCCCTGATCCTTGTGCACGCTAAGCATGAGCTGTGCCACTGAGGGGTGTGTGTGTGTGTGTGTGTGTGTGTGTGTGTGTGATGTGTGTTTATTGTGTATGAGAGGAAGAAGTGGTGTTTGGTGACTGAGTCAAAGAGGCTCAGGCCATGGTGTTCTTCCACCTCTGGCGTTCACCCAGAGGAAGAAACCAGTTAACATGGGGTGGGGGAGTCGGAGAGGGAACAACAGCGGGGTGTGCACCCCAGGCGGTAGCTGCCACCTCCTCCTCTGCCCTTGAAATGGTCAAGGGTTCTCTGTTATAATCGATATCTTTGCACACAGCATAATTAGGACCTGCCCTGCCTACAACATGGGGGAATGTTCTAGGCAGGCAGGAGGCAGAAAATATGTTGTGTTGGCCTTCTCACAATGGGGGCAGGGGCTGGGCATGAAACCACACACCTGTCATCCCAGCACTGGGAAGCTGAGGCAGAAGGATTGCAAGTTCAAGGGCAGCCTAGGCTATAAACCCCGTCTGAAAAAAAAATAGAATATAGAATACATTGTTTCTAGGCCCGTTCTTATTCCCTGAGCATTCATCTGGGATCTGGTCTGAACCAGCTTGAAGGCTGCAAAGTGGTGCAAGTCTCTAATATTTATGACAGGTGAGTTATTCCACAGGTCAGCTTGAATTCTGCTGATTCAGCAAGTGTTAGGCAGCCAAGTTTACAGTAGGTAGGCATGACTCTCACACCTCTCCTCCTCTCCCCTCCCCTTCTCTCCCTTCCCTCCCCTCTCCTCTCCTCCCCTCCTCTCCTCTTCCCGGGCTTCCCCAGAACCCTTAAACCACTATCCCATAAAGGAGAACTTTAGTGATGGTCATCATTTCCCTTCTCCCTTCTGTTCTGTCGGCCTGCATAGCAGCTTTCCATCTCCAGGGAGGAGCTATGCAGGGTCAGGAGAGGTGTGGGGCAGGGACGAAGAGGAGAGGAATGCTAGCGAGAGCTGGGGCACATGTGAGGCCCTGGGTTCAGAGTAGCAGGGGGAAAATAGGAGGCTACACAACATAGACGACTCCATCAGCCCACCCTTCTTGCCTCTGCTTCCTTCTTACAGGGGTCACGGGACTGCCGGCACATGACCTCCCTTACTTTTCAGTGCTTCTCTCAGAAATCAGAATTTCATTACTCCTAAACAAAGAAACCCTTATGAAATTGATTTGTCTCACCAGGGCTTGTGGAGAGCTGGTGCATGTCAATTACAGATCAAATGCTGATGAGAGACACGGTCATAATGTTGAGAGAGGCTGACCTGCACTTCCACTCTGGGAAGCTCGGCCCAGACCTCTGCAGTGGTCTTTTCCTTTCCTATGCCCCTGTCATAGTCAGCCACATGCCACTGGGCTAAATCTCCAAACCAGGCACAGTTATGAGAGGAAAGGATTTATTGAAGCTACAGATCCAGGGGAAGTTCCGTAATGGTGAAAGAGGCTGGCCCCCTTACACAGGTCCAAGAAGACAGAGAAACCCAATGCCAGAACCACACAATTCGTTCCCCTTTATATAGCCTTAGGGTACGGTCTTGCAACCCTATCCCAGACTTAATGGCTTCCTGAGTCTCTGGAATTTCCTTCCTACACTTCTCTCTCAGGAAGGGATGTTCATTTCGAGCTTCCCTGAGCTTCCTTACATCCTGCCCCCTACTGAGAGGCTGCCTTCCTGTAAACATCCTCAGAGACCCACCCAAGATAATTAGAAAGATCAAGTTGACAACAAGACCTAACCATCACAACCTGGAAGCTCAGTTTAGATCATGCCTGGTTTTAGTTTATAGTGATTCTGCTGCTGGAGTCTGTCTTATACCAGCAGTCTACATCCTTGATCAGGGGCTCTTTCTGATAACTCGAATATTGCAGGTTTGGGTCTCTTAAATTTGGATTCAGATTAGACTGCAGTAACTAAAAACTAGAAGGTGCAGATCTGGGTTTGGTTTGGTTTTGGGGTGGTGATGCTAGGGATTAAACCTAAGCATGTTCTCTGCCATCCCAGCTAAGAGTGACTTTAAGATAGTAGAGCTAGAAAAATTAGGGAACTGTATCATAAAACTAATGAATTCCTTTGATCCCTATAAACGAAATATAGTTACAGACTAGATTTCCTTTTGAGCTTCTTGTTTGGGTTGCTTATTTGTTTGTTTGTTTTTTCTGATTTTTTGAGATAAAGTCTCACCCTATCCCAGGCTGACCTGGAATTCACTATGTAGTCTCAGGCTGGCCTCAAATTCAGAGATCCTCCTACCTCAGCTTCCCAAATGCTGGGATTAAAGGCATGCACCATCACACTTGGGTCCCAATTAATTTTTTTAAACTTTTTATCGATAGCTTCTGTAATTATAGACCATAAACCATTATGATTCCCTCCCCCTGCCACCCTCCCCCATATTTCTTTCCCCTCTCAATTAGTCTTTGTTTTGGTGTCATCATCTTTTCCTCCCATTATGTGTACATATTAAGAGAAGGCTGGTTAAACTGGCTGTGGCGACACACTCCTCTAATCCCAACACTTGGGAGAGAGGTAGGAAGATTGCTGTGAGTTTAAAGCCAGCCTGGAACAACAGGGTGACGTCAAGGTCAGCCTGGGCTAGAGTGAGACTCTACTTTGGAGGGAGGGAGGGAGGGAGAGAGAGAGAGAGAGAGAGAGAGAGAGAGAGAGAGAGAGAGAGAGAGAGAAGGCAGGCAAGCAAGATGTGGTGCACACCTGTAATCCCAGCACTCTGGAGGCCTAGGCAGCAGAACCTGGGCTTCAGAATGACTTCAGCTGTCCGAGGCTACATTTGTAGACCTAGTCTCGACCATATGGAAGGAGAAAGGGAGGAGGGAAGGAAAGGAAAAAAGAAGGGAGAAAGGACTTGGCCACCTTGGGTTACTCAGCGTGTGCCCTTAGCCAAGGTTGCAGAGTTGAATGAGTCACCATGTCCCTGCATACAGCCACAGGTGATGGAGGCCCACATTGTGGAGCTGGTCACCATGAAATTTGCTCCCACTAAAGAGATAACCTTCCCCAAATACGCACAGTCACGGGACATTGTGCTGGGACATTTTTCCTCAGGCATCATCCTGATCATTTCAATCACTGTTTGAAAACTGATTCTGTCCCTTGTAACCAAGGAAGGAAGAGGGAAAGATAGAAAGAGAAACCTTATTCCCTGGGAAGCTTGCTGCTTTGTTTCCTATTCCCTAATCCTCCACTTCTGCCCTCTATTTTAAAATATTTATTAAGGGCCTAACATTGTGAGGCTCTCTGCTAACTCAAGAAAACAAAGTTTATTTGCGTAACCAATGATTCGTGAATCAGACGAGCTCTAAGCCAGAAGTGGTTCAGGAAGTCCATCTAGGGGACCCAGAAGACGCTTGATTGAGCTCAGGATATGGCTGCCTTAATTGGTTCATCCCATTGGAAAGTCCCTAGTTATAACATTTATTGGCTACTTCTGATTGGTTGAGCATGTTTGTTGTGTTTTTTTATTTTTTTATTATCCATAATTAGATACACTTAACAAGGGAATAATGTGTTGATGTCTCCAATTCCCCTATTTCCCTCTTCCCTGTCCCCGGTCAGTTGGCTTTCCTCCTCCGTGGGCAGTCTGGGTCGGTCCATGGGGTAGGAGGTTGTGAGCAGCCTAGGAGTCAACCCAGTTCCACCCCCCTTTGCATGTTGTTACAGAGGTGGGCAATGTCTCTGGATATTCTCCCCCACCATGTCTCTTACAATCTTTCCGCCCCCTCTTCCGCTCAGTTCCCTGAGTTATGGTGGATTTTTTTAATTATTCATTTATTTGCAAGCAGAGAGAGAAGAGAGGCAGACAGAGAGAATGGGCACCCCAGGGCCTCCAGACACTACAAAGGAACTCCAGATACATGTGCCACTGTACATCTGGCTTTACATGAGTCCTGGGGAATTGAACTTGGGTCATTAGGCTTTTAAAGGCAAGTGCCTTAGCTGCTGAGCCATCTCTGCAGCCCCTGAGCATGACTTTTATTTCTTTTTAATAAAGGCATTTATGAGAAACATCATGTCCTTTATGTCTGTGAATTGAGTGAGGCTCAGGCATCTGGTGAGTTCTCACTGGTTTCATTGGCTCGGGGAGTTCTCCAGCCTCGTCTCCATTTTAGATTATATGAACAATGGTTAATACATGCTTTTTTTAGACTGTTAAATATTTTAAACAAGATGATTGGTAGGTGTCAGTCATCTATCAGGAAAGAAAGTACAGAAGGCTTTCCTTGCAGGTTATATCAGAAACTGTAGGAACCAAATAGATGTCAAATTGCTATTACTTTCTGAATGAAAATAAAGCTTTTATTTGGTGGGAGAAAAGTAGATTTAAGGGCTGAAGAGATGGCTTAGCGGTTAAGGCATTTGCCTGCAATGCAGAAGGATCTGAGTTTGATTCCCCAGTGCCCATGTAAAGCCAGATGCACAAGAGGGCTTGAGGCCCTGGCGTGCTCATTCTCTGTCTCTCTCTCTGTCTGCCTCTTTCTCTCTCTCTCTCAAATAAATAAATAAATACTTTTTTTTAAAAAGTAGATTTAAGGAAAAATCAGAAAATAGATTACTTCAATGGGCATGGATGGCACACACCTTTAATCCCAAAACTCAAGAGGTAGGAGGATCAATGTGTAAGGCCACCCTTACACACTACACAGTGAATTCCAGGTCAGCCTGGGCTAGAGCAAGATCCTACCTTTTAAAAAAAAATAGATTACTTCATAAACACAGCAAAATTAATTGCAGTGGTACTTTGGTTAAGTACAACTGTATTCGTTTATGAGACAGAATTCTTAATTTCTTTTCTCTACATGCCAAGAATATTTTGTCTGTGACTTTTTATTTTCTTGGTATTTTGAGGTAGGGTCTCACTGTAGCCCAGGCTAACCTGAAACTCATACTGTGGCCCAGGCTGGCCTCAAGTTTACAGCAATCCTCCTACATCAGCCTCCTGGGTACTGAGATTAAAGGTATGAGCCATCTTGCCCATCTTCATTAATACATAGGTTTTTATTGTTTTCAAGGTAGGTCTCACTTCAGTTCAGGCTGATCTATAATCCACTCTTTAGCCCCAAGCTGGCCTCTAAATCACTGCGATCCTCCTATCTCTATTGCTTCTTAATGACTAGTTTTTAAATAGATGTCTACCTTCCTTCCTTCCTTCTTTTCTTCCTTCCTTCCTTTCTTTTTTTTTGTTGTTTGTTTGTTTGTTTGGGTGGGTAGGTTGGTGGGTTGATTGACTGGTTTCTTTGAAACAATGTTCATTAAAAAGGGAAAGATGCTGGCTTCCAAATTGAAATCCTCCTGCCTCTGCCTCCAGAGTTATAGGATTACAGGTGTAGGCCACCATACCTGACTGGACATTTTCTTTTTAGTGGGCTTTCACTATAGATGTCTATAGATGACTTGTAAAACCCATGGTTTCTTCACAACCAGTAAAGCTTTGGAAAATCAGGGTCATTGTGTTGGTTTGATTCAGGGGTCCCCCATTCAGTGTTCTGGATGATAGGTCTCTAACGGAAGGCAGTTTGGGAATTGGAGCCTCTTGAAAGCAGTGTATCGTTGGTGCCCGGCTTACGGGCCAGCTTCCCCTTGCCAGTGTTGGGCACGCTCTCCTGTTGCTGTTGTCCACCTGATGTTGGCCAGGAGGTGATGTCCACCCTCTGCTCATGCCATCATGTTTCCTGCCATGATGGAGTTTCCTCTCATCAGCTGCTTTTGGTCTGGTTCTTTCTGCCAGCAGAGAGAAAGATGACTGCAACAGTCATGAAGACCAAAAGCCCATGTTTCTCAGTCTTTGCAAAATGATCCATTAATGCTGCATGGCAAACGCGTAGATTTTGAGTTATTTTAAGCAGGAGGCCTCCTCAGAGGGCACACAGATAAAGTTAGCATCAAGCCCCACTGACCTCGGTATGTGGCCAGAGGTCAGTTCCCAGGGGCTCTCTGAATTCTTTTTCTTACAGTGCTGCATCGGGTCTTGTCTGGGAGCTAGGCTTTGTTGGCAGAGAACTTAGTATGAATGCATAAGGTCTTGGTAACATAACTCTATATTGTACTGCCTCTGCAGGGGGAGTTTTTATTTTACGAGTAGGCTTGTTGAACATGGCTGTTTATTCACAGGTCAGGAAGTCTCTGGGCTCTACAGATCCTGTGGTTTTGAGTCTGTTCTTGCTTAGCCCAAATAAGTAGCCCTGGTTCTCAGAAGCGATTATTGCATCATCGGAGAGGAACGTGGGGATCTTCTGGTTACACTCGTTTTCTCCCACTTAAAGAAGTTGAAAATGGAGGGAAGACATTTCACCCTTCCTGGCACTTAATATTTGGGCTAGGTTTTGTTTTTTGTTTTCTAATTTTGTGACAGAATCAAAAGGACCAAGACATGTGTTCAGATTCATGGCCACCAGACCAGCTCTGGGGCCAGCCAGCAGGGCAGAGAATGGTCAGTGAGGCCTGCAGGGGTTCAACATTGGCCACCATCTGCTGTTTCAGTGCGAAGAGAAGTGTCACTGAGTGTTCAAGCAGGTCTTCCTTCCCGTTCCCTTCTTCCGAGCTAAAGGGGAAGGACAGTGGTCCGAGGAGGGACAGTGGCACCCTGTGAGACAAGGCGTATCCTTCTGGAGCCCCTGGGGACTTGCTGGAGTCCCAGGCTCTGACCCAGCAGATCTGAGACTCTGAATTTCAACCAGGCTCCTAGGATACTGCTGGTCCACGGCCCTGGTCGACAAGAGCAGGTCTTGTAGTGCAGGCCTGATCATAGTTGATCATAGTTCCTCATCTGCTGAGGACATTCTTCGGGTGGGGAGAGGAAGGCCAACCTTGTAGGTCCCTCCCTGACTGCTGGTGGCATCGCTGTTTCATCTTATGAAGCGTGTCTGAGAGTGAAGAGGGACACACAGGAGTCTTGTATGACACAGCACGCAGCCAAGCATAAGGCAAGGCCCTCCTCTGGAGGATGGATGGATGGATGGATGGATGGATGGATGGATGGATGGATGGATGGAGCTATGCTTCTAAAGTCTCATTTGGAAGAAGCATGCCCTGTTCCAGTAGCATAGGATTTACTGAAAAGAGGGCAGATCCCCGGGCATGGTGGCACACACCTTTAATCCCAGCACTCGGGAGGCAGAGGTAGGAGGATCGCCGTGAGTTCAAGGCCACCCTGAGACTACATAGTGAATTCCAGGTCAGCCTAGACTAGAGCGAGACCCTACCTCGAAAAACCAAAAAAAAAAAGTGCAGCTCCTGCGGCACTGTGTTTGAGCCCATGAAGTGTGCATGCTTCCCTGGCACACCAGGGGGTTTGTAGGAAGACACATGGAAGATCTCTCCTCCAGGCTCAGCACAGCAAGCAGTGAGAAGCTGGGTTTCGTCCCCCTTAACCAGTTGTGTCCATGAGTACTTGCCTTTGTGCCTTAATATTTCTCACCTTGCTGACACACCTGTCATTCCAGCACTTGGGCGGTGGAGGCAGGAGGATCAGGAGTTCAAGGTCATCCTGGGCCGTTGTCATGGTTTGATCCAGGTGTCCACCACAAATAAATGAATGTGTTCTCATTAATAGATCCTCAGCTGATGGCATTTTAGGTCTTGGAACCTCACTGGAGCTGTGTTGTTTGGGGTGGGTTTATGGGGTTGTAAACCAGCTTCCCCTTGCCAGTGTTTGGCACACCTTCCTGCCGCTGTTTGCAGTGCTGTGGCGGAGGTGATGTCCACCCCTCTGCTCATGCCATGGTTTTCCCTGCCAGGATGGAGTCTCCCCTCGAGTCCGTAAGCCAAATAAACCCATTCCTCCACAAGCCGCTTTTGTTTGGGTTCTTCCTGCACAGCAACTAAGAAGCTGACCGCAACAGCCATAGATAATTAGAGTCCATACTGGAATGCATAAGCCCATATGTCAAAAAGATAAAAAAAAATCCCCTCATGAGTGAGGCATATTAGTCGGGGTTCTCTAGAGGAGCAGTACCAATAGACTGAATTGTAGTAAAAAGGGGGTATATTGGATTAGCTCACAGTAGCCCCACAATTGCAGTCTGCAGACCTGAGAGTCAAGGAACCAGTAGCCGCTGAGTCCATGTGGCTGGAGAACTCAGCTGTCCCAATCCAGCACTGAAGGCCTGGAGGCTTCCTGGGGAGCCGCTGGTCTTCCATCCAGGCTGGAAGGCTGAGGAAACTTGGTTCCAGTATGATCAAAGGATAGCTGAGCAGGATGGATGTATGTTCAAGTCAGGACAAACACCAGCAGCCAGGCTGGAGGAAGGAAGAGAGGGAGATTTTCTTCCCCTTGGGCTTCCTTATGCCCCCTACTGAGAGGGCTGCCCACTCTGGGTCTCCCCTCCTTTAATTGATCCTTCCTGTAAGTGACCTCAGAGACCCACCCAAGATTACTGTGGAGTACTAAACAGCTCAAGTTAACAACAAAACTTGACCATCACATGAGGTGAAATAAGAACCCACCTCAGAAGGTGCTGCTCAGAAGCTTGGTGAAACTGGGCATTAAGAGTTTCAAACCCATGGAGTGTCTCTGAGGTTTGGGGTGGTGGGAGGAGGGCAGGAGGTAGGACAGAGACAAGTGACGTGACATTAAAAGGTCTATGTGGGTGCTGAAGAATTGGCTCGGCTGTTAAGGCACCTGCCTGCAGAGCCTAACAACCAGAGTTCAGTTCCCCAGTACCCACATAAAACCAGATGCACAAAGGGACACAAACATCTGGAGTCTGTTTGCTGTGGTTGGAGGCCCTGGCCTGCCCATTATCTCTGTTTCTTTCCTATTTCTCTCTGCTTGCAAATAAATAAATTTATTTTATTTTATTTTTTAAAAAAGGTCTATGTGGCACTTGTTTCATCTATGACCTCGGGCAAGTCACTTACCCTCTCTAGATCTCATTCACTGCTTTGTGAAAAATAATAAAAGCATCCCACATAGGTTGTTGGGTAGCATACTTAGCCTGTGTGCAGCAAGAAGCAGCTTTGTGTTCTTTTTTAAAAATATTTTATTTATTTATTTTCAAGCAGAGAGGGGGCACCAGGGCTACCACCTTGTGGATCTGGCTTATGTGGGTCCTGGGGAATTGAACCCAGGGCCTTAGGCACTAGAGGCAAGTGCCTTAACCGCTGAGCCATCTCTCCAGCCCGACATGCGTTCTTATAAAGGAAGGCCAGGTGGCTGGTATCTAAGTGACAGGAGTTTCAAACTGTGTCCCGTGGACCTGCAGGTTCTACAGCAACAATACATACTGCTTGGCCAGTACAAAGGCACAGTTCCCACACACACCCCTGTCAACCAGAGGGGCAGCTCTTGGTGGGGCTCAGCATGGGAATTTGACTTGAAAGAAAGGGTTTGGAAAGTGACTGGTATCTGGTTTACTTCGGGACGATGTGAATGGTACGTGTACTACATTTTCAGAAAGGTGACGTGCCTTTTCTGCTCCATTTACGTGTGGGTTGAAATGGCAAGCGGTAAACAAATAGAAATCCACGCGCGTGTCCATAACCCAGCGTCAGGCGAGGCTGTGGAGTGGCACGCGTGGATGTCTTCAGGTGCGCCATGTCTGGTGTGACTCGTCACTTGGTGGTCTTCGCTAACATGTGACGCTGTTTTCTCATGTTTTCAGATGAGCACGATGCCAGGACTGCCCACCCGGCCCTGCTTTTATGATATAGATCTTGACACAGACACCGAACAAGTACGGGGCTTGTTCTGATGACCCAGAGAACTTCCTGGGAGCTCAGCCAGGTAGGCAGCTTGGTTTCTGTCCCAATATTTGGTTCTGTAAATATAGACAATATGCCATGGTCGTAATCCCCTCCCAGCACTCCCCGTTTCGTCCTCCCAAATCCCCCCTCCACTGAATCCCTTCTTTCCAACTAGTCTCTCTTCTATTTCGATGCTATCTTTTTTTTTTCTCCTATGATGCAGGTCTTGTGTAGGTAGCATCAGCCACTGCGAGGTCATGAATAACAAGGTCATTTTGTGTCTGGAAGACAGTATCGGAAAGCACTCTTCCCCTTCCTTTGGCTCTTACATGCTTTCTGCCACCTCTTCTGCAATGTTCCCTGAGCCTTGGAGAGTGTGATGGAGATGTCTCAGTGCTGAACACCCCACTGTCACTTGTCAGTCCTGTGGCTATGTTTGAGTCACCCCAGTGGTCACTGCCATCTGAATAAAGCAGCTTTTCTAAGCAAGACGAGGCTAGCACTAACGTGTTTAGAGAACAGTTTCTTGGGCATAATGTATCCACTGAGTCACACATAGGCTTTGGAGTAGGTTTTCAGTACCCGGAATGAATTCCCTCCTGTGGAGCAGGCCTCAAATCCAACCTGAGAGCAATTAATTTCTGCCCAGACACGCCACCATTGTACCATTTGCTACATTTTGCCTGGCTGGCCAGCCATACTTTCATTCCAATATTTTATGGTAAATTTTTTAAAATATTTTATTTGTTCATT
This sequence comes from Zapus hudsonius, assembly GCA_004024765.1. Taxonomy (NCBI): domain Eukaryota; kingdom Metazoa; phylum Chordata; class Mammalia; order Rodentia; family Dipodidae; genus Zapus; species Zapus hudsonius. Next base: position 13,395 of record PVHP010017157.1, read on the forward strand.
TTCAAGCAGAGAGACACAGAGAGAGAGAGAGAGAGCATCAGGGCCACCACCTTGTGGGTCCGGGGCCTTAGGCACTGGAGGCAAGTACCTCAACCGCTGAGCCATCTCTCCAGCCCGGTAAATTATTTTTTGATACCTATGAATCTAGGTCACCCTAGGTTTCTACCCAATGGATGACAGTGATTTGGGTCCCTTCCCAAGTCTTAATATACAGTTAGATGGTTGGTCCATCAGCCTCCTCATTGTTCTTCCAGGATTTTTCTTCTGTTCTGGGCTTTCAGATACATTGACCAACCCAAGGCCTAAGCAGGCTGTAGGCTTCCTCTTTCCATTGATTTCAACACTAACAGTTAACAGGGGTTTGCTTTTTTTTTTTTTCCATAAGACTTTTTGACTGAGCATTCACTAGGCTATGATTGAAAGGTGGGGGAAGGCATTTAGCTGGAATTACATTAAACCAAGGTCCAGAAGAGATTGTTTTGTGCTGAGTGACATTGAGTGATTATATGTGTTTGTTGCTTTAAAAGTGGGAGCTGTTTTAACTTTTCGCCACAACCACATGTTTTATCTGCATCATTGCTGAGAAAGAAAACTCTAGAAGCTGAAATCGGACAACTCGTTTAACAATGAAACCCATAAACTTGAGTGTTGATAACAGTGTTATTTTGGTCTTTTGTTCTGACTCTGCTGTGACTGTCTTGAATTTCCCAGCTTGGCCTTGGGAAAAATAACAATATCATTCCTTTTAAACCCAAAATTGACCCTTGCCCTAAGTAATCTTTCTTTTCATGTCAAGAATCCTGCTTTCTAGCCAGGCGTGGTGACGCATGCCTTTAATCCCAGCACTCAGGGAGGCAGAGGTAGGAGGATCGCCCTGAGTTCAAGGCCACCCGGAGACTACAAAGTGAATTCCAGATCAGCCTGGGCTAGAGCAAGACCCTACCTCGGAAAAAAAAAAAAAAAGAAATCCTGCATTCTGTCCTTCATACATTTCTGTCACTTGTCATTGGTCTCCAGAACAAGTGTGTATATTCTCTTCTCTCTGATAAATAGTATTTTTTTCCAGCCTTTGGTCAATTTTCGGTTAGGTCTTTGTCTTAGTCAGCCACATGCCGCTGGGATGAATCTTCAAACCAGGCACAGTTTATGAGAGGAAAGGACTTATTTGTAGCTATAGATACAGGGGAAGTTCCAGAGTGCAAAAGAGGCTGCTCCCCTTTCACAGGTCCCAGCAGAGAGAAAAACCCGTCACCAACACCATACACACGGAATGGCAAACAGGCAGGAGGGCAAGGAGAGAATTTCTTCCCCTTTATAGAGCCCTAGGGTGGGGTCTTGCAATTCTATCCCAGACTTAATGGCTTCCTGAGTCTCTGGAATTTCCTTCCTGCACTGCCCACACAGGAAAGGATGTCTACTTCTAGCTTCTTTGAGCTTCCTTACATCTTTCCCCCTACTGAGAGGCTGCCTTCCTGTAAACATCCTCAGAGACCCACCCAAGATAATTAAAAAGAT
>PVHP010017157.1:15009-34797 GCA_004024765.1 Zapus hudsonius
TTGTTTTGTTTTGTTTTTCAAGCTCGGATCTCACTCTAGCCCAGGCTGACCTGGAATTCACTATGTAGTCTCAGGGTGGCTTCGAACTCACAGAGATCCTCCTACCTCTGCCTCCCAAGTGCTGGGTGCGATTAAAGTCACGTACCGCCATGCCTGGCTATTTTGTTTTTAATAATAAAAGATAAGTATTTGAGTATTAAAAGCTATGACTTTATCACAATTCAGTATAACAGGACTTCAGGATAGCAGGACTATCTCTCACTTAACTCTCTACTTGAATGAAGGTGTCTTTCCGTTAGCCATGGCTGCTGCTTTGTCTGCTGCTCAGTGCTGTTTGGGGCTTGAGGGGACAACTGCAGGGGATCTGATGTCCTCCGATCCAACCACTATAAAAAAAGCAAGCGTTCCCTCTCTTCGTGACTGCTCCATGGAACCCTCCTGGAAATGCTTTCTGTCCTGTGCTTCTCATCTGTAGCGATCAGAAACCACTTCTCATAGCCAGAGGTCTGGGGCCATTCGAGGTACATTAATGAAGTGTTACATCCTGGGCAGTGGCCTCTCTAGACTGCTCTGAGCATCAGGAAAGCACTCTCTTCGCTGCCATAAGGACAGTTGATTATTCTTGTCCCTTGGCTGGTATGGGGGGGTTAGCATCACTGGCCTTTGGGGAATGTGGTGGAGATGTGCCCCACCCCATGTGGGAAGATTTCAGGGGCAAATCGATGACTGTGTTCCTTCCTCGCCTTTCCTACCTCCATCACTTTCCCTCTAGGAAACCAGGTGACACTAAATGCAGCCCTAAGATCCAAGAAGTGACCAGAACCTGAGCTCTGGCTCGATTGTCCTGAGACTTCCCTGCAGCACTCTCGCTATTGCTTGAGGTTGGACAGGGTCATTCTTTTGGATGTCGCTAAATAGTACTTTTTCAAATAAGTTTTTATCTCAGGGAAATCGATCGTGCTCCTCTCTCTTTTGTGCCAAAGTGATTGGATTTAGGGGGTTTGAATGTCTTCCCTCCTCTTCTGGGTTCTCATTCTGAGCATGGCAGGGCACATTCAAACAAGTGCACAGTAAAGTCTGGCAGAACTGGCTGAAGAACCCAGGTCCCCTGTCCCTCTGCTCTGCTGTGCAGGGCTGAGCTCACAACCAGATCACTCTGCTCTGGCTTTTTACATGTGTCCCAGGGATCCGAACTCAGGTAACTCATGCTTGCGTGGGAAGTGTTTCATCTACTGGGCTGAAACCCCAGCCTACAAGTTAATATGAGTGGGGTGGCCGCTCTTCTGTGGTCAAGTCTATTCAACCTCCATTTCCACCCCACAAGATTCAAGAGAACCCTGGGAGGGAGTGGGGTACCAGAACCCCATGATTTGGGTCTTGAATTTTATCTTTTCATATAGCTGCTCAAAAAATTGCCCATCACCGTTGTTCATCAGGAAAGACCCTGAGGTATCCTGAAGTGAGCGCACCCCTCTCTGCTCACCCCCTGGCAGGCAGGGCCCAGTGGGTGGCAGCCCTCACTCTTTAAATAGCCCTAGTTGGCATCTGAAGACACTGTTAATTTAACCTCCCCTATCTATGTTAGGTAACAAGTATGACATTCTTTTTTTTAATATTTTATTTATTCATTTTCAAGCAGAGAGAGAGAGAGAGAGAAAGCACCAGGGCCACCGCCTTGTGGTTCTGGCTTATGTGGGTCCTGGGGAATGGAACCCAGGGCCTTAGGCACTGGAGGAAAGTGCCTTAACTGCTGAGCCATCTCTCCAGCCCCAAGTATGACATTCTTAATGCCTGTTAAAAAAAACCTCTCCGGGGCTGGAGATGGCTTAGTGGTTAAGGCATTTTGCCTGGAAGGCAGAAGGACTGGAGTTCAATTCCCCAGAACCCACGTAAAGCCAGATGCACAAGGTGGTGCATGCGTTTGGAGTTCGTTTGCAGTGGCTGGAAGCTCTGGCGTGCCCATTCTCTCCTCTCTCTCTCTCTCTCTCTCTCTCTCTCTCTCTCTCTCTCTCTCTCTCTCTCTCTCTCTTTCTCTCTCACCAATAAATAAATATTTTTTAAAAAGAAACTTTGGGGGGGCTGGGGAAAGAGCTCAGTTGGAAAATCATGAGGGACCAGTTTTCCCAGAATCCACAGCAATGCATGGGCGCTTGCTAAACTGGCAGAGAAGGAGGATCCCTGCGGATCACTGGCCGGCTAGCCCAGGACCTCAAGAAGAGGTGGGCCTCTGAGGAGAGGAGGAAAGGTGGGGATAGGACAACATGTGCTGTGTTCACGTAGTAGAGTGAACACAGTAAGCAATGAAATAAAAAAAAAAAGGTTAAGGGAGGGATGAATAAAAACAGCAGGTGAGGGTGTCCCTGAGGAATAACACCAGAAGCTGCCCTCAGCCCTCCACAGGAAGGCTCACACATGTGCAGGTGTACACACACACCCACACACACCTATTGGCATGTCGACATATTGCATCACACACATACGAAAGAGACGTTTGAGCACGTTTCAATCTCTTGTAATTCGCACATTGAAATAGATTTCGTATATTGTGGGCTGAGCTCAGAAGTAGAGAACTTGCCTAGCAGGTGCAAGGGCCTGCCTTCAATTCCCAGAACCACAAAAAAAAATCATATTTCATATATTCTGTCTCCCGACATTTTTTTTCCTCTGAATAAGCTTCGGAAATTATTTTTCCCACAGAATAAATGGTCAGCAATTCTTTTTTGTTTTGTTTTGTTTTTCAAGGTAAGGTCTCGCTCTAGGCCAGGCTGACCTGGAATTCACTCTGTAGTCTCAGGCTGGCCTCAAACTCTCAGCGATCCTCCTACCTCTGCCTCCTGAGGGCTGGGATTAAAGGCCACCACACCTGGCAGCAATTCATTTTTAAATGCACATCTTAGCTATTGCCTGTCTTAACGTTTTGTCACCCATGATTAAACTTGGCATACTTCGCCAACCCTCAAACCAAGCCAAGTATGGTGGTGTGAAACCTATAACCCCATCCTTGGGAGGCTGAGGCAGGAGGATTAAAGTGATAGCTGTTGAAAGGGAAAGAGAGAAGCGTAGAGCCCAGACTATAGAGCCTTTCTGAACACAATGCCATAGGGTAGCTGGACACCTTTAATCCCAGCACTTGGGAGGAAGTGGTAAGAGAATGGCTGTGAGTTCGAGGCCACCCTGAGACTAAACAGTGAATTTCAGGTCAGCCTAGGGTAGAGCAAGAGTTCAGCTGGAAAAAAAATAAAAAATAAAAAAAATAAAGGGGGGGAGGGGCAAAAGGCAGTGTGGACAGCCAACAGTCTCCATTCTTGCAGCAAGAAAAAATCTTGCTCCAGCCCACTAAGCCACCTCCTCTACCCAGAATTCCCTTCTGTCCCCAGCACTCATGACCCTCATGTCTGGGGTCACTAACCACCCCAGTGAATCTGCCATGCTCCTGATTGAAGGCCCAGGGCCTGTGCCAGGCAGCCCTCCCCTCCAACATTGAAAATATTTTCTCTGGGTTCATGTTTATCTTACTTGTCATACCTGTTTTCTGTTTACTCCCCTGATTTGGATTCTGGTGTGAGGGGAGTGTTTGAAGTTCCTTGTCCCCCTCTTCATCACTGTCCTCTGTTTTTAAACTGACCGGGCCTCCCCCTGCCTCCAGACCTCTCAGTTATCTGTAGGAGGCCAGCTCACCCGATTTTAGCCAAGTGAACTCTCCGGCCCACAGATAAATCCTTCCGAGTATAAATTCACATGAAAGACCCCATACTTGCATTCCTATTTTTCCTGGAGTGGGGACACATTTTCTTCTGGGGCTTACATATTTTGCTTAGTTATTGCTGCTTAAATATGCTCTGGTGACTTTTCCTTTCTAAAAGATTGCAGAGAACCCAGTGTGGTGGCACATGCCTGTAATTCCAGCACTTGAGAGGAGGAGGCAACAGGACCAGCCTAGGCTAGCAAGTTCAAGTGAAGCCTAGACTACATAAAACATTATCTTAAAAATAATGCTGATGGGGCTGGAGAAATGGCTCAGTGGTGAAGGTATTTGCCTGCAAAGCCTAGCAACTCAGGTTTAATTCCCCAGTACCCATGTAAAGCCAGATGCACAAGGTGGCACAAGTATTTGGAGTTATTTGCAGTGGCTAGATGCCCTCGCATGACAATTCTCTCTCTCTCTCTCTCTCTCTCTCTCTCTCGCTCGCTCGCTCGCTCGCTCGCTCGCTCTCTCGCTCTCTTGCTCTCTGGCTCTCTCTCTTTGCCAATAAATAAATAATTAAATAATTTAAATATAATGTTAATGAATAAAAGATTGCAGGGTTTGAGATGTGTACACAATCTTAATATTCTTTGAGAGAATGCAATAAATCACCAGCTACCCCAGGTCCACTTGCTTCCTTATTGCCCCAAGCATATTTTCACAACTTGTCTCTGTGTCCATTATAAAAGAGGAACAGAAATCTAAAATCTGGGCTAGAGAGATGGCTCAGCATTTAAGGAGCTTGCCTGCAAAGCCTAATGGCCAGGTTCGACTCCCCAATGCCCACATAAAGCCAGATGCACATGGTGCATCCATCTCGAGTTCATTTGCCCATTCCCTCTCTCTTTGCAATCTCTCTCTCCTTGCATATAGATAAATAAATAACATATATATTTTTAATGAAGTCTAAAATCTTAGAGAGTCACAGGATCCTGCAATCTACAAATCCAAAAGGTGGGAGACACAGGAATTCTGGAATCTATTGGGAAGTTCGGCAGCCTTCAGTGGTCAGACTAACTCAAGGCCACAGAGCACCAAACCTGATTCTCAACTCTCCCAAGGGAAACATCCCACACAGGGATCCCAGCCTTGGCCTGGGAATGGAGTTGCTTCGAGGCTTTTGAATGTTCTCCTGGCCTCAAGCTTGAACTACGACACAGTGAACAGTTTAACACCACTTGGGGCTGGGACATGGCACCGTGGTAAAGGCTCTTGATTGCAAGCCGACCATCCTGAGTTTGATCCTCCCCAGTAGTCACATAAAGGGGGAAGCAAAGGGTACGTGCGTTTGTGATCCCTGGGTGCCCGTGGCAATGGGAAATGGAGCCAGAAGGATCCTGAAACTACTAGACTAGCTTCACGTAGAAGAGCCAAACAGAGACCCTGGCTCACAGAGGTGGAAGGACAGAAGGGACACCTTGAGATTGTCCTTTGACTTCCATATTATGGCATGCATGCACACACGTGTGTGTGCGTGCACACACACACAAATTTAAAATAATTAACACCAAAAGAAAAAGCTCTTAAACCAGAGACATTTTCCCCCCTGTTTTTCAGGCTCCTTGCCTTTTTGCTGCAGTTGGAGGAGAAAATGAATCTGAAATATTCCTGTTATGCAATGTTGGAGAAGTGGTTAAATCGGCCAAAGATCTCTCCCTCGCTCAAGATTAAGTCTGCAGAGTGGGGGTCAGCGGGGACCTCCAGCACATCTCCAAGAAGCTCCCTGATTGTCTGATTCTGAAGAGTTTACATACATCGTTCGTGGCTTACACTTCAGGGTATTGATTTGATGAGGACTAAGTGTGAACTAGAAGGTGATATTTTCACGACTGTTTCCTATTCTGTGTTGTTTGTGCTGTGTTTTTTTAAACCCCCCCCCCATGCTAGGGATGAAACTCGGGGTCTCAACGTATGTGTCAGGCAGCTCTCACCACTGAGCTATACGCCCTTTATTTTGTCTTTGAACTGAAAATAAACATGTTTCTAGAAAACCTCCCAGCCAGTTTTTAATGCTAGATAAACCTTCTCTCCGGATGTCACCGCAGATGTCACTGTCCACCGGAAGCTGGTGGGAGGTGACCTGAAATGAATCTACTGGAAAGGGTGACTGTAGCCAGAGCTTGGTAAACTGTAGCAAGAAAAACCCCAGAGAAAGAAATCTCTGGACAAATGAGAGCTCTTTAGACTGTGGGAGAGGTTGCAGGTCTCTTTGAAGAAAGTGTGTCCTCTCTCCAGGCTGTTTTTGGGTGGCATTGAAGTCACTCACCTATAACATGTGCACTTGGGCCAGTTTCTTCCACCAGTGAACAAATCTCAATAGCCATTAAGCTTTCTAAGGCCCACAGGGCCAGGAAAGTAGCTCTTAAAGGTCAGCTGTTTGGCAAATGTGTTTCCTTTGGCCCACTCTGAATTTGTAGTAAAGAATGTTCTACAGCCTTCTCCCCACTCCCCACCTTCTGAGAGTTAAATTCCATTTTCTTTTCCCTGCAATAATATCAAATTATATAAAAGTTAAAACAAAACCAAGGATTCAGGAGCTAACAAGAAGTAATTGTCCTCTAAGCAGTGCAAGTCAGATTGTCCCCACAAATAACCTCAGTGTCCCCAGGCACATCCTGAAGGATCCTTCCACTGACCCCACTCGCCTATAATGTGTCTTTATATGCAATTTCCTTTGTCCCAAAACACTGTTTGATAAGTCCATTCAAAGGCTGCCGTCTCAAGAGTAATTAATTCTAAAGCGTCCCTTCTTGGTTTTGCCCTTTATTTGGGAGTGCATCTCTCCAGTGAACCAGCTCTGCAGAGGACCCGTATTTTCATTGTCTAAACCTGTTAATGACCGAGCACACATGATGCACGTCGAGAGCTGGGTCTCATGGTGAACTGATTTTTAAGCCATTTCCTTCTGCTTTTTGTTTTCCTCTGTCGTGTGAAGTTTTGTTTTCTAGTTCTGAAAATATTTTATGTAGAGACATTTTAGAAGCATTCCGAGGGCTTCAGACTGGTGACTTCTTCTGGACTCTTCACCTCTGAGCAGTGCCGGCATCCTGAGGGGCGTCTTCGGCTCCCCCTGGGGAAGGATGGACATCTGCACACATCCAGGGACACCAGGCTGCTTGCCCTCGTGGAGGATTGTGTTAGTAACCTTTCTTGTCATTGCGACCGAATTCCTAGCGGAGAAACTTAAGGGAGGAGGGCTTCGTTCTGGCCCCTGGTTTAGGGGTGCAGGCAGGCAGCTGATGGCGCCACAGCCGCAGGAGCCTGGAGCTGGAACTCTGTCCTCCTCGCGTCTCCACAGAGAGCGCACATCAGCCTGCAAAGCTGCAAGATCTGCTCCCAGTGACCCACTTCCTCCAGCAAGGCTCTACCAGAGCCTCCCCAAATGCAGCCACATCGGGCTATGGGGTACCTTTCACACTCAACCCCCACAGGGCTCATTAGCGCCAAGGTGACTCACTACTGCTCTGTTAGGGTTCTCTTCGTCACTGTCCTTCTTAGGGGAGACACTGCTGCTGCCGTAATGCAGTCCCCACCCCACCCCCAGAAAAAGATCCTTGGCAGGTTAATCAGAGCCTTGTCAACCTTCGATGACTTCACGTGAATATAGACATAGGTAGAAGAGCCCTCCTTCCACATCCACGGGTTCAACTGACCACTCGTCAATATCCAGAAAAACTGGGCGGCTGGACAGGTGGCTCGGTCGGTAAAGTGCTTCCCTCACAAGCATGAGGACCTGAGTTCAATCCCCAAAACCCACATAAAAATCTTGAGCATGGCAGCACCTGCCTGTAACCCCAGTACTGGGGAAATGGGGACGGGGGAGGGTTGCTGGGGCTCACTAGCCAGACTAGGCCAGCAGGTGAGCTCCAAGCCAATGATCTTGTCTCAAAAAAATGGATGAAAGCCGGGCGTGGTGGCTTAGGCCTTTAATCCCAGCACTCGGGAGGCAGAGGTAGGAGGATCACCGTGAGTTCAAGGCCAGCCTGAGACTACAGAGTGCATTCCAGGTCAGCCTGGGCTAGAGCGAGACCCTACCTCGAAAAACAAAAAAAAAAAATCACCAGTGGATGAGAGTCAGAGAGATGGCTCAGTAGCTAAAGGCACTTGCTTGCAAAGCCTGTAGGCCCAGTTCATTTCCCAGCACCCACATAAAGCCAGATGCAAAAAGTAGTGCATGCATCTGGTGTTCATTTGCAGTGGCAAGAAACCCTGGCACAGCCACACACACAAGGAATTTTTTTAAAAGATGGATGGAATTCCTGAGGATGACACCCAAGGTTGTCCTCTGGTCTCCCCATGCGCGTACACACGTGCGTTAAAAATGTAAAAGAAATTGAAGCCTGGAGAGATTGCTCAGTCGTTAAAGGCCCACTCTCAAAGCCTGCTGGTCCAGGTTCGGAAACCAGTACCCACGTAAAGCCAGAGACGCAAAGTGTCCGTGGGTCTGGAGGTAGTTTGCGGCAACAGGAAATCCCTGGCGCACCCATGTCCACACTCTCTAGCCTCCCTTTCTCAAATAAATACTTTTTAAAAATGACATTGAAGCCAGATGAGATGGCTCACACCTTTAATCCCAGCACTTGGGAGGCAGAGGTAGGAGGATCACCGTGAGTTCAAGGCCACCCTGAGACTACACAGTGAATTCCAGGTCAGCCTGGACTAGAGCGAGACCCTACCTCGAAAAACAAAACAACAACAAAAGACATTGCACTGGCATTAACCATGTACAGACATTTCTTGCCATTTTTCTGTAAGCAATAAAGTGCAACAGCATTTGCATAGCATTCACATCGTACTAGGTAATTTAGAGATGATTTAAAGTCTATCCGACTTTAAATATGCAAATGCTATGTCATTTTATGTGAGGAAAATGAACATTTAAGGAGGTTGGTAGGTGAAGGTTCTGGAACTAGTCTTTTGGGGACAGCAAGAGATGACTATAGGATTTTAGGGAAGATTAAGTGAACCAGTTATCAGTTATTTCTACTGAAGTTACAGTGCGAAAAATTTCAAAACGTCACCTTTGACCTACCTGGTGGTTTAAGTTAGAAATCTTCCTAAGGACTGCGCCTGATTTCTGCCTGCCACTATAAATGAAATGTACAGAAATGACCAACAGCCCCAACTACCCCCAAAGGCTCAAGCCTGATGGCCAATGGTAGCAATCCTAGCGAAGGTGAAATCCCAGACCAGAAGGCTCTTTGAAACCCCACGAAGAGCTCACTCCCGGGATCAGCTGACCATAAGAAGAGATGAGCCAGGCACCAGCCATTCATCAATACCTTGGGGCCCTGGGGATTGAGCCCAGGGCCTTGCACATGCTAAGCCTGAGATCTACCACTGAGCTCCCCTCTCTCAAAGACACAATTAACACTGGGTCTTTATTTTCAAGCAGAGAGAAAGAGAAAAAAATGAATACACCAGGGCCTCTTGCCACTGCAAACAAACTTCAGATGCATGCCCCACTTTGTACATCTGGCTTTACATGGGTACTAGGGAATTGAACTTGGGCCATGAGGCTTTGCAAGCAAATGCCTTTGACCACTGAGCCATCTCCCTCGCCCCCAATTAATATTCTTTGTCAGTCTACTATAAGGCTTTTGTTTGTACTGGCTAGAATATGTTGACTCTGTTAAAGTGATACAGAAGGGGCTGGAAAGATGGCTCAGCTATGAAAGACATTTGCTTGCAAAGCCTGATGTCCCGGATTCATTTCCCAAGTACCCATATAAAGCCAGATCCACAATATAGGGCATGTGTCTGGAGTATGTTGATAGTGGCAAGAGGCCCTGCCATGCCTATAATCTCTCTCTCAAAAAATAAAAAGGTTTTTTAAAAAAGCAGTACAGAGGCCAGGCGTAGTGGCTCACACCTTTAATCTTAGCACTAGGAGGCAGAGGTAGGCTGATCACTGAGTTCGAGGCCAACCTGGAACTACAGAGTGAGTTCCAGGTCAGCCTGGGCCAGAGTGGACCCTACTTGGGGGGGGGGAGCAGTACAGAAATAACTTCAAAAAGAGGTATTTAAAGGAAGTCCTAGCTCCCTTCCATCTGACATCTGATACTAACCAGAGTTTAATTGTTTTCTTCTTCCAATGCTGGGGATCAAACCCAGGACCTAATGCATAGAAAACCAGCATGCTACCATGGAGCCACATCCCCAGCCCTTGGATTTTATTCATTTATTTTTTTTTAAATATTTTACTTATTCATTTTCAAGCAGAGAGCTACAGAGAAAGAGGGGGGGGTGGACCAGGGCCACCACCTTGTGGGTCTGGCATATGTGGGTCCTGGGGAATTGAACCCAGGGCCTTAGGCACTGGAGGCAAGTGCCTTAACTGCTGAGCCATCTCTCCAGCCCTTCATTTATTTTTTAACACATGATTTCACTGTGTAACTCAGGGTGACCATTAAAACTCCTGCTTCCACCACCTGTAAGCTAGTATTACAGTCCTTTGCCACCACATCTAGCCTAGACTTGAATTATTTATTCAAAAATAATCAAAATACATATATTTCCACATTGCCTTTGAGTTCATCTGTATGCGCAGGGGAATAAACATTAGTTGATACATTTTATAGCATTTGTGTGACTCCATATGTTCTAAAATCCATATGTTCTGGAGAGGGGAGCATGGGGACAGAACGACTGGCCGATGGCAGATGTCCATATGGTGCCTTAATCATCAGCCTGGAGGACGACGGACAAATGTGGACAGAGGGGAAAATCACCAGCCTCGTTTTCATGACCTCCCACCTCGATGTAGCATTTCCTCCCATTGTCAACATCAGCATCAGACCGCAGTATAGTAACAGGATGTATGTCTGTGCTGTCAATAGAAATCTCGGGTATTTTAATATCATTAATGGTTTCCGCAGGTATTTGGGATTACATGTATCCTTGTCACTGACTCCAAATTTATCTCTTCAGTTAATAGATCTACCCCTTTTCTTGCTTCATGTCGAAAGAGAAATGTAATGAGACGTTCTATATGTTGCTGTCATGAAGTTTGATTATCTTCAGTAACAATTTGCTATTATTGGTTTGTTTCCACTTTTACATGTTTCATGCAGACACTTTAACTTTTTATCGGCATGCGTGTAAGCGTGGGCACATGCATTCATAGCACACAGTGGAGGTCAGAGGGCAACTTTGGTTTAGTCCTCACCTGTCCGACTCACTTGAGGCAGTTTCTCTCTGGATTCTCGCTCTGCTGTGTTCTCCATGAGCGCCCAGGAAATTCCTGTCTCCACCTCCCATCTCACCCACAGACTCCAGGCTCAGTGGGAGACTCCGTGTCCAGGAAACATGCAGATGGAAGGAACACATGGGGCATCTCCTCTGGCCTCCACATGCAGGCCCACATAGGGCATACCCATCTGCATACACGCGTATATACACCACACCATGGCACACAGTACATCCTCACACGCTAAAAAAATAAATAGGGGCTGTGGGCTGGAGAGATGGCTCAGCGGGTAAGGCACTTGCCTCCAGTGCCTAAGGCCCCGGGTGCAATTCCCCAGGACCCACACAAGCCAGACCCACAAGGTGGTGGCCCTGGTGTGCTCTCTCTCTCTCTCTCTCTCTCTCTCTCTCTCTCTCTCTCTCTGCTTGAAAATGAATAAAATATGGGTTAAGATAGTTGCTTGCAAAGCCTAACAATTCAGGTTGGATTCCCTAGTACTCACAGAAAGCCAAATACACAAAGAGGTGCATGCATCTGGAATTTGTTTGCAGCAGCTGGAGGCCTGGCAAGCCCATTCTCTCTGTCTGTCTACTTGCAAATAAATATAAGGAGGAGAAAGAAACTTGAAATACATAAATAGCAAAGGTTTAAGAATGATGAATCAAATATCATGGCCATGGTGAACGGCACAAACCCCAGATCACACTGTGACATTGCTCTTTTCAACAAGGGACATTGATTGTCTGAGCTTGCCGTTGGTGATTTTAGAGTGTTTAATTTGTTTTCAATCTCTTTTCACTGGGGATGGGCAACATTTCTTCTGAAGCCCACCAGCTTCCTAAGAGCAGGTCAGTGTCCACAGGCCTGGTCAGCCAACATTGGTCACTATAGAAGGAACAGAGGTAAAAAAGTCAGTGCCTGCTCCTGAAAGGCCAGAGTCCCATTGCTTGTCACCTGTTTATGGGACACTTCCACACACGCCACGTTTTTAGCAGAACATGCGTGTAAAATAACCACAGAGTCAGATTGTCCAAACAACCCTTCTTTTTAAAAATATGTTTATTTATTGCAAAGAGAGAGAGAATAGGTATTCTTGCCACTACAACTCCAGATGTATACATCCTTTTGGGCATCTGGATTTATGTGGTACTGGGGGATTGAACCCACGCTTTGCAAACAAGGACCTTTAACTGATGAGTCATCTCTCCAGCCCCCAAGCAACGATTGATTCTTAATGGTGATTACCTGGCCTTCCTCACAGCCTCAGTACGATGGTAGATTCCCTAGATAGAAGGTGAATGTCATGAATTAAAAAGTAAAAAAAAAAAAAAGCTTCATAAATCAGAGTGAGACCACATAGTTGTGCCTTCAAGGTGAAACAAAATAATAATCAATTCTTAACTGTGTCACCGTCCTGTGATCTCATCTTTGTCACCTAGGTCGTCCAGTCCTTCGATTGTGCTACTCAAATTCTAAGTAGGCAACCATCAAACCTAACATTGCTTCCCTGACTCCCAGGTTATGGGTACCATGGTTTAGCTACACTAGATACTTTCCATGAGACACCAACTGGTCATGCCCAGTACGTTCAATCTAGGCTAAACCATACTTAGATAAACGTAGGCACCCTCTGTGGACAGTTAATAGCAGACCCAAGCATTTAGACATTTGCATACATACAATTTTAGAAACATGTATTTTTAAACTGTCCCAGCACCATCTTTAGAATTACCTGAAATGTTCATAAAAAGGGGAGGTTTTCCTCTCCTTTTCATAATCAAAGAGGCTGGGGTTGGTCCTGGGAACCTGAATTCTAACAGGTTCACTCAGTTATTACTAACTTCACTTCTGTGTCACACTGAGCCAAGCGCAACGCTGACTGTGAGTGACATGCTAAACAAATGCTCACTGAAAGGTTGGATGGCCTCTGATGGCTGCTGGTCTCTGGCCCAGTGCCAAGACGTCTCCATAGCAGCCCTGTCAATTCCTCATTCCCTCAGAGCCATTGTTTGCACTGTATGTCCCCCAAACCTAATAGTTTAGTCCTTTTTTTGTTCTGTGTGTATAGTGTGTGGGTGCATGATCATATGTGGGTGCATGATCATGTGTGTGCATAATCGTGTGTGCATGATCATATGTGTGTTCGTGATCATGTGTGTGTGCATGATCATCTGTGTGTATTCATGTGTGTGCATGATCATATGTGTGCACATGATCGTGTGTGTGGTGCATGATCATGTGTGTGTATATTCATGTGTGTGTGCATGATCATATGTGTGTGTGCATGGAGCATGCAGAGGCCAGAGATTGACAATGAGGTAAGGTCTCACTCTAGGCCAGGAACTCACTCTGTAGCCCCAGGCTGGCCTTGAACTCACAGCTATCCTCTTACCTCAGCCTCCCGAGTGCTAGGATTAAAGGCATGTCCCACCACGCCCAGGCTAATAAGATTTTACATGGGTGCTGGGGTTCTGAACTCAGGTCCTTATGCTTGCATGACAAGTGCTTTACCCACTGAGCCATCTTCCCAGCCCCAGTAGTTGGATTCATTTATTTGGTTTTGACACTGAGTCTCCCTTTGTAGCTTTGAATTCACTGAGTAGTCCAGGCTAGCCCATAACTTGAGATCCTCCTTCCTCTGCCACTCAAGTGCTGAGATAAAAGGTGTATGCTGCCATGCCCAGCTCCAATTTTATTTATGTGACCTTTAAAAAAGGCTCAATGACAGTGATGGGGGATGGGTTCACCATTTGAGTTCAATCTCTCTCTCCCATCCCAGAACCTTGTCTGATGATTCACTAAGAGTTGACTGCTGGCAGAAGACACGGCTCAGCCGAGTGTGGTGGTGTACGCCTTTAATCCCAGCATTTGAGAGGCAGAGGTAAGAGGATCACCAAGAGTTCAAGGCCACCCTGAGACTACATAGTGAATTCCAGGTCAGCCTGGGCTAGAGTGAGACCCTACCTAGAAAAATCAAATAAATAAATAAAAAGACACGGCTCATTGTGTAAAGTATTTACTGTGTAAGTGTGATGACCTGAGTTCGAATTCCCAGAATCCTCATAAACCCTGGACACAGTAGCAAGTGTTTTTAATTGCAATGCTCCTATTGTAAGATGAGAAGAGAATTCCAGAAGCTTTCTAGCCAGCCAGCCTGGTATTCACACTGGTGAACAAGAGAGCCTGCCTCAAACAAGGGTGGAAGTGAGGACCAACACTCAGGGTTGTCCCCTGAGCTCCACAGGAGTATCCAGGCACATACTTGCTCAGAAGGAACAGAGAGAGAGAGAGAGAGAGAGAGAGAGAGAGAGAGAGAGAGAGAGAGAGAGAGAGAGAGAGAGAGAGAGAGAGAGAGAGAGAGAGAGAGAGAAAGAGAGAAAGAGAGAGAGAATTTGTTTAAAGAGTTAAATGCCTGCCTAGGCCAGACATTGCACTAAACTCAGTAGCTGGGAAGTCTGGGGAGGGGGCGCTCCCACAATGGCCCTGGAAGCCATTTAGGGGGACTGGCAGGGCCTCCTGCAAACAGTGTAAGGCGAGCCCAACAAGCAAGGCTTTTCACAATGAACTCAACTAGCCAAGCGTTGAGTTCATTGTCATGAAATCATAAACTCTCCCGTTAGACCCCCTTCTTTTTAACACTCTGGGTTTGTATTTCAGCCTTCTGAAAAGCTTTAAACATATGAAATTTCAGAGATGTGGTCAGCCAGATTCAGCCTGTAATTAAAATGAGACTACAGGCAGATTTATTTAAAAAAAAAAAAAAAGCAGCCTGTACCCCTCCCTCTGTTTGGGCTTGTCCCAGCTGGGAGGACAGCAGTATCCTTGCTCCTCCCCACCCACCCACACACACACCCTCCAGCCTGAAGTTCGAATGTTTATGTAATAAATCAGCTCAACTTAAATATTTCTCATTGCCGGGTCAGGGCTGCAAACCTCTGCCCGGTCATCAACATGAATGGCATGTGTTTACTCAGCCCTGTGTGGGCATCTCTGTTTACATGAAAGGACCCGAGAGTTTAAAGCCAGTTAATATTTTCAACCATACATTAGGTTGCTTACGTATTGTATAATAAAGATGATAAAGGCATATTTTCTCCAAACCAGCAGACTGGTTACATCTGTGTGTGTGTGTGTGTGTGTGTGTGTGTGTGTGTGTGTGTGTGTGTGCGCGCGCGCGCGCGTGCTTGGGAACAGACTCACTTAATGAATGTGCATTTGGCAAAGTCTTACAATTGAGGAATCTTTCTTTCACGAAGAATTGTATAAGCCCTCATCATTCTTCTCCAAGTCAGTCTTCTGGTAAACCTCCTCCCTTGATAGAGACAATGTGCACCAGACGAGGAGCAGAGACACACCGTGGGAGAACACAGGAGCTGTTCTGGGTTCAGAACAAGCCAAATAGAGAAGTGATGCACCCCAATTTCATCATAGGGTTCAGAGCCAAAGGAGTTTCCAGGGGTCAAGGGAAAGACATGCCAAGTAACAGCTTCCTCCTAAGACACATTTTCATTTGTGCCTTCATAACTTTGCTTGAAATCTTAAATTCACAGAATCTCAGATACCCACAACTCAAATATGAGTTCAGAGATGCATCCCAAAGCTCAAAGGAAATTATTTTTTGAATTATTCATGCTGCCTAGCTCGTCATTAGAACAGATAATTGAACTAACTGTAAATACATGTAAACAGAAGTGGCAAGAACAGAATTAGCCAGAACAAACTACAGATGGACAGAAAAAATCCACTTAAGTGCTAAATAATTAGGGAGGCCTGGAGCCAAGGAAGGTGGGAGGCCCTGGTGGGGAGGGATGAGAGCTGGGATTGGGCCCAGGAGGCAGGAGGTGGGAGCCTCCTCCCAGGGGGGCGTGGCCCGGGAGAGAGCAGTTGGCTCTGAATTTAGCCAGACTGGAGTGACAGATGGGGCCTCACCAGTGTGCAAACAGAATATGCTGTAGGAGACATTTGAGATCCTCCTGGAACCAGGGGTCTATGACCGAGATACCTCAGTGCGTGTACAGAGTTCTGTCCACCCCAGAACTGACCCTGGTCTTTTCAAAGCCCCAGAGTGGTCGGTAAAAAGGTTGTTAGGAGGAATAAATTCTCTGTTCATGGCACAGTGAATAACAGTGCTCAATGCCAACTGATTGCATAGTGCCCAGATACTAGTATACAGAATTTTGAATGTTCCTGACCCAAAGAAAAGATTTCTTTTTTCAAAACTAGAGATTAAAACCAGGCCCCCACACATGCTAGGCAACCATTCTCCCACTGAGCTATGTCTCCAGCCAAAGAAATAACATTTGTCTGAGGCGATATAGGTCTGCCTATTACTCTGATTTCATCACTGCACGTTGTTACAAAAATATCACACTTCCCAGCCAGGTGTGGTGATGCGCACCTTTAGTCCCAGCACTTGGGAGGCTGAGGTAGGAGGATCACCATGAGTTCAAGGGCAGACTAGACTACAGAGTAAGCTTCAGGTAAGTCTGGGGCTAGAGTAAGACCCTGCCTCAGAACAAAAAGAAAAAAAAGAAATATCACACTGTACACCATAAAAATGTGTGTTAAGAATAAAATTATGCATATGTAGTTTTCAAAGCTCTTTAGAAGCAACACTTTCCTATAATGAGTGGCAAGAAGATGCTCACTAGCAATGGGTTTGGGGTTCTCTTAATTAAAGGAAAAAATAGAGCCTGATGTGGTAATTTATGCCTTTAATCCCAGCACTCAGGAGGCTGGAGAACAGCAAGTTCAAGGCCAGCCTAGGCTCCGATCCTACAAACATGAATAAAGAGGAGGAGGAATAAGAAGAAATAAAAGTTAAAGAAGTCACTTAGGCTGGCATGGTGGTGCACGCCTTTAATCCCAGCACTTGGGAGACAGAGTTAGGAGGATCTCCGTGAGTTCAAGGCCAGCCTGAGACTACATAGTGAATTCCAGGTCAGCCTGGGCTAGAGTGAGGCACTGCCTCAAAAACAACAAACAAACAAAAATAATAAATAAATAATAGAAGAAGTCACTTAGAACACACATTTGTGAGTTGTTGGCCCAGGGAGGCTCCTGATGCCCCAAAACATTACAGGCCATTGCCAAATCTCTTGGTTGCCTATAAGAACGAGAAGGGAAGACCTTATTGCTGAAGACCACACATGCTTGAGTGCAGGTCCCTGAGAAATCGACCTGCAGCTGAATTGAAAACCTGCTCCTTGTCAACCAGCTGAGAGAAAGCTGGAAAAAGCTATGGCTGCACGTAGCCCTATGAGAGAGAGAAGTCATCAACAGTGGTGAACAGCAGTGGACCTTGCAAGACTTAAGACTTGGCCATGCAGGCCAGATGAGCCAACTGGGGCAATAGTGGCATGTCTATTATGGGGGAAACCAACTGCTCTCTAATTAGACTGGAGGCCCGCTCCATGGTAGGGAAAGCATGCCTGGTACTGAAGACCTAGTCAAAACCATATAGTGAGGGAGGTCATGAAGCCTAGGGGAGTATCACCCGCTGTTATTTGGCTAAATGCAAATATTATGGCCACCAAACTGCATTATAAGCACTTAAAAATGAGCATACCTATATGATAATGCTACTCTCACTTTTGCCTAGAGAAGCTTCTCTTTTTCAGATGACAGTGACCACTGGGATAATACAAAAGATACCATAGTGCTGAGAAGAAATGACAGTGGAGTGTTCAGCACTGGGACATCTCTGTCACACATCCCAAGGCTCAGGGTCTACTGCCGAAGGGGTGGTAGAAAGATTGTAAGAGCCAAAGGAAGGGTAGGACTGCTTCCAGACACAAAATAGCCTTGATTTTCATGGCTTTTCAGTGCCTGATAATTCCTACACACAATGGACAGAAAAGATGATGACACCAAAACAAAACAGACACTAATTGAGAGAGGGAAGAGATATGGGGGAGGAGGGAGGGGGAGGGAATCATAATGGTTTATTGTCTATAATTATGGAAGCATCAATAAAAAGAGGAAAAAACAAAGGAGTGAAAGGATATGACTCCCTTCCAAATCTCCACCCGTCCCAAGACCTTTCCCGGTGACAGCTTGTTCCCATCCATCACAAGAAGAACTAAGGGGATCACCAGGAAAAAAGAAAACCCCGAAAATGAAAGTCAAAGAATAGCTGGTGATGTTGATCAATCCTAAAAGGCAAATCCTATGTGAAAGCTCAGCCTCGGGTGGACTTCTGTCGTGGGCGCACTCACCTGACGTTGGCTGATTTCTGGGTAAGCCCAGGCAGTAGTGAAGCCTGGCAATGCAGTGTGGACACCTTGCCAGAAACAGTCCGCTTGGAGACTCCAGGGCCCAGGAAACGAGCTGTGAAGATGGACATCTTCTTATTATCTTTTATAGCAGTTAACATTTACCGAAAGGTGGCTGTCTGCCAGGAACTATCCCAAACATTTTGCTTTATCTTTTTCTTATCATTATCATTATTATTATTATTTTGGTTTTTCGAGGTAGGGTCTTGCACTAGTCCAGGCTGACCTGGAATTCACTATGTAGTCTCAGGGTGGCCTCAAACTCACGGCAATCCTCCTACCTCTGCCTTCCGAGTGCTGGGATTAAAGACGTGCGCCACCATGCCCAGCTCAAACATTATGTACATATTATGTTATTTAATCTTAGAAAGTAGGTACAAGGTTTGGTTTTTTTTTTTTCCCCCATTTTTACAGTTAAGAACATTGAGGCTTGGATAGTTAAGGGGACATGCCCAAGGCCTCACAGGTGACATCTGGAACTCATTCTGGTTGTCTGATCCAATCTCAGGCCCATTAAGTACTTCTGGTAGACCCGCCCTGGGCTGGCTGAGTTGGGGCGAACTGATGTTCCGAAGGGATGGACATGTTGAAAGTCCTTGATGGTGCTTAGATCTGGTGTGTCCATTCTCTCTGTCTGTCTCTGTTCTCTCTCTCTTTTTGCTTATTAATTAATTAGTTAATTAATTAATTAAAACATAGGGAGGAAGGAAGGGGAATAAATGAATCAGGGCTTTTTGAATGCAGGCAAGTGTACCACTCCTAAGCTCCATCCCCAGCCCTACTCCAATTTCAAAAGTCTTTAGTGCTTAGCTGGCATGGCCAAGAAACGCCCTCTTGGGGGAGAATGGGTCCAGATCAGATGGCTAAGCCAGGTGGCTCTCTGCTTCCAGTCGTCTGTCTGCCCTTGAAGGGCCTTGGTTTCCTCACCATCCAGTGAAGTGAGTGCTGCATAAGGTTAGCATAAAGAACACACGTGTTACGTCACGTGCTTGCCACAGCACCTGGAAGTGTCCATAGTGACACTATTATTCTCAGCAATATTAAAATAATAGAATTTAGTTCTTTAACTAAGTGACCGGCCTTTAAAAATCATCAAGAAATGATGACATACACTACCAATTCTAAAGACAGATCTGTGGGGAATGACTGAAAGTCCTCTGACAGCCTTGTTCCAGGAACTGAGGAATGAGGTGAAGCTTCCAGGAGCACCCCCAGAAGTGAGCTAAACCTGTTGTGTGTGGATCCTTTGGAAAACAGGACAAGTTTTGTTATTGTTTTTATATCTTTGTGCATGTATGTTGCTTTGTGTGCGTGGGTGTGAGTGCAGGTGCACACGTGCCGTGCACACATGTGGAGGGCAGAGGTCAGCCTTGGTGGTTTGAATGTAACTGTATGTCCCCCTCCCCATTGCCTGTGGAGGGGCCGAGTGTGTCACTGGGGTGGAAAGAGGTTTGTGCTCTGGCGGGTTTGTTTGAAGGTGTTGGTGTTTTTTGGTTTTTTTAAATAGTTTATTTATTCATTTTCAAGCAGAGAATACAGAGAGAGAGAGAGAGAGAGAGAGAGAGAGAGAGAGAGAGAGA
>PVHP010017158.1:0-34819 GCA_004024765.1 Zapus hudsonius
ACTGAGGAGGGCCCTCAGTGGAAGGTGGAAGGGGGGAAAAAGGACAGAAGAGGAAAATCCAATGAGGAATATGACCAATTTGCAGTATGTTCACATATTAAAGTTTCCAATAAAAATTCCCCAGTACCCATGTAAAGCCAAATGCACAGAGTGGCACATGCATCTGGAGTTCACTTGCAGCAGCTGGCAGCCCTGGTGAACCCATTCTCACTTTCTGTCTCTCTCTGCTTACAAATAAATAAATAAATAAAAGCAGCAAAAAAAGTTTCCAATAAAAATTATATATATGAAAAACCTCAGTGCCTTTAGTAGAACACTTGCTTAGCATGTGTAAGGCTCTAGGTTCAATCCTCAGAACTGCAACAGACAGAAACACTAATTATACAGAGATTATAAAACAAGATAGTATAAAATATCATTTAACTCCAAAAGAAATGTAATTCTAATTAATATGGCCACACAAATTGTATGCATGTGGAAACTGGGTAAGATTTAAATTTATATGGGAAAACAAAGAGGTAGTAATAACACCTTACACTATACAAAATTCTTATACTTTAGACAATGTTGAGTTATTACAAAAATAAACAGATCAAAGGAACAGGATGGAAGATCTAAGTAGACACAGAAAGTGTGGAAACTTGATTAAGACAAAGGTTTTACTGTAGTAAATACTGATGTGTCAATTAAATCTCAAAAAATAACATGTATGTATATCATGACATCAACTTTAAATGATATATAAAATAAAATCCCAGTGAATTTTAAGTGAGGTAATACTATCAAGCTTCCACAGTATGATGGGGCAAATATTTTTATGATTTTGGAGTATGACAAAACGTTTGATATATTGGATTCAAAATTAAGAAACACAGGTCATGATAGAACACTGTTCAGATAAGAGGCCCAGAGAAGTTATTCATAGGTTGTGAAACCTGTGAACAAGTACTGGAGAAAATACAAGCCAGATGGTCAGGTGTAGGAGATCTGCGTAGTATAAACCCAGGGAGGCTATGGAGGACAGAGTTCACAATGTAGGCACAGAGATTATATGAGGCAAAGGAAGCTCACCATTGGATGTGGTAACACAGGTGCCCTTGGCATAAAAAGAAATCAGTGTCAGTCGTACTTACAGCAAGGAAGTTACCTTTCACAACTCAGAAATACTTTATCTGGGTCAGATAAAAGTGATTAGTATAGCTCGCTTAAGAAACATAATCAGATTCTGAACAACAGTGTAGGAAAGATTCCCAAGAGTTAACAAATGGAATTTAACTTTTTGCACAGCAATGGAAACTACGTGCACAGTGAACAGAAAGGGGGAGGGGAATCTTGCCAACTGAACATCAGACAGGGGAGTAATATGTAGGGTATATAAAGAACTGCAAAAATTAAACACCAAAAACCCCCTCAAATCTAATGAAATGAAGAGATAGTTCTCAAAAGAAGAAACAAATGGCCAGTAAAGTTCTTTAAAAAAGTGTTCAACATCCTTAGCCATCAGAGAAATGCAAGCTAAAACTACTTTGAGATTCCATCTCACCCCAGTCAGAATGGATGTCACCAAGAAGAGGCTTACACATGCTGGTGGAGGTGTGGGGGAAAGAGGAACCCTTATCTACTGTTGGTGCTACTTCCTGACTAGCCTAAACTAGAATGAGACACTACCTCAAAAAAAAAAAAAGTCTAGTATTTTCTATTACTGTAAGAAGAATAAATTTGGAAGAGTCAACCTTGCCTATATTTTTCTCTAGCTCTGTATTGTAGCTCCATGCTTGCAAGCATTAAAACTTCCTATAAAGCTAACTGAAGAGATGGCTTAGTGGTTAAGACGTTTACCTGCAATGCAGAAGGACCTGAGTTCAATTCCCCAGTGCCCATGTAAAGCCAGATACACAAGAGGGCACTTGTGTCTGGAGTTCATTTACAGTGGCATTCCCATTCTCTCTAAATAAATAAATAAATAAATAAATAATCTTTAAAAAAAACTAGTCACTATGACACTTTGGCAGTAACATAAAAATTGATGCAGTTTGAAGGTGTAGATCCATGAAATAGACTCAAGAGTCAAAAACAAACCCTCATATTTGATGCTCAGTATATTTTCAACAAAAGCACCAAGACAATTAGCTTGGGAGACAAAACAGTCTTTTCAACAAATGATGCCAGAATAACCATATGCAAAAAAAAAAAAAAAAACAGTGAATTTGGAGCCCAATTTATTCTGGAGAAAAGACTATACAGATTATAATGCATAAAGGGCTCTTTTCATTGAATCATCAAATGACAAGTAACTTGATTAAAATATAGGCAAAAGATCTGAAGAGTCATTTCTGCTTCAGAACACGAAGTGTTTCCACAAAGACATAGGAGATAGAAAGTGAACAAGAACAGATACCAAGGATCATCAGGATACACAGCCTCCAGTGGCTGGAGGATTGCAGTGGAAGAGGTGGAGGAGAGAAGCTGAGAGCCAAAGGCAGGGAAGGGTGTGCCTGGAATCATTGCCTTCCAGACACAAAGTGGTCGTTGTATTCCTGACTTCACAGCGGCTGTGGAGCCTGCGCAAGACCTGCCCATTGGCAGGCAGACATGGGAGATAGATGAGAGCAAAAAAGGGGGGAACCAACGGAAAGAAGACAGGGCTCAGTGGAGGGAGTGGAGGAAGGGGGACAAAGAAGGCTGATGGTGGGGGGCTTTAATACATATTTGTGTTTTGGGTTTTCTGGGTAGGGTTTTGCTCTAGCCCAGGCTAACCTGGAATTTACTATGTAGTCTCAGGGTGGCCTTGAACTCTTGGAGATCCTCCTACATCTGCCTCCCTAGTGGTGGGTTAAAGTGTGCCACCACGCCTGGCTCACAGCCTGGCATAAGCATGAAGAAGGAGCCAGTATAACCAGGAGGGAGAGACCTTTCTGGCAAATCTAAAAAGGGCCTGGAGTCTGAGTGGGCAGCTATGACAGAGCAGATTGTGTTGCGCTAAGAAGAGGGAATTTCACACTTCTGTGAAGCATGAAGTCTTTCTGTGGACAGTTATGCACCTGGCTTAGGTGTTAGCACTCACTTACAAGCTCCTTTTATGCCTTGGTGGTCGAGTTGTAAGTTCTTTGTGACATCAAAGCAGGTCTGGTATAGCCTCATAGGCCTGGGAGCATTCCCAGGGATAAATGGAACCCCTGGAAATATGCTCCAGTGCCTTACCTTCTGAAAGACAATTTGAAGGCCCATGTTCTATGGTTCATTAGAAGGTCTGGCTGCCCATGACACCCCTAGCTTAATAACATATCCGTTTTCCAGCAGTTTCTCTCTGTCTCCTTCTCTCCATCCACAGGCTTCCTGGGATTCTTTCCTGCACCCAGGTCCTTGTTTTAGACTTAGCTGTGTGGAAAATTTAAGTGATAAAAGCCAATTTGAGATTCCCAGTCAACCAAATGAACTATCACATGTTCTGTGTGATGTTTAAGAACAGATTTTGGGGACTGGGAAGATGGTTCAATGCGTAAAGTACTTGCTTGCAAAGCCTTCCAACCCAGATTCAATTCTCTAGTACCCATATAAAATGATAGTGACCATGCAGTGGCAAGAGGCCCTGGCACACCCATTCTCTCTCCCTTCCTCTCAAATTATATATACATACATTTACATATAAATTATATATATTATGTATGCTATATATACAATATATATTAAAGAACAGACCTTGAAAAGGTGGCTCAAGAGTTAAAGGGGCTTGCTTGCAAAGCCTGTCAGCCCAAGTTCAATTCCCCAGTACCCAGATGCATAAAGTGGTACATGCATCTGTAGTTCAATTGCAGAGGCTGGAGACCCTGGTGTGCCCATTCTCTCTCTCTCTCTCTCTCTCTCTCTCTCTCTCTCTCTCTCTCTCTCTCTCTCTCGTTCTCTCGCTCTCTCTCATCTCTCTTCTCTCTCTGTTTACAAATAAATAAAAATTAATTTAAAAAAATAGTTTTATGAACTGGTGCATTCGTGACCCCACAGTGAAAACCGAAATCCCCACTGAGGAGGGCCCTCAGTGAAGCAGGGGCAGGAGAGAGGGAACAGAAGATATAACTGAATGGGAATATGATCAATAGGTAATTTGTTGAAACAAAAGTAATTTTATGAACTCATATTAATTGTTCAAAGTGATGGGTTTAATTATGTTCACTATGGGACTTTTATTCATTTTTGTCTCAGGGACCATGGATTACCATCCAAGCTGTTTGAGACCACTGTGCTAATAACTCTGAACATCAAAGGACCTGAAACTCATCCCTGTCAGAGGCTCAAAGGCAGCTCATGAAAAACATTTCCCCTGATGGTCAAGTTCATCTGCGTGTCGCATCCATACATAGAAATGTGACTGAAAGGATTTTTCACTAAAATGCTAAGTATAGTCATGGGACAATTTTAATTTAATTTTTATCTTTTGTATATTGTTGAGTATTTAAACTGATAAATGTAATTTGTTATAATTAGAATAATAAACATCAAGCTACCTCTTTTAAGCATGGAGCCATTTCTCCAACCCCCTTTTTTTAAAAAAAAAAATTTATTTACTAGAAAGAGAGAAAGAATGGATGCACCGGGACCTGCAAACAAACTCCAGATGCGTCCACCCCTTTGTGTATCTGGCTATATGTGGGTACTGGGGAATGGAACCCCAGATGTCAGTAGCTACCTCTTGATTAAGAGCAAAGCCACAGTGCACTGCCAGGTGGGCCACCTGAGTGCAAAAGTGTCCTAAAGGCCCCGGTTTTTATGGGGGGCTTCTTTTATGGAGTCTTGGGGGAGAAGCCATTGTTTGGGTGCTGCTCTGGTTTCATTGACAGGTTTGGGTTATTGTAAAATGAAGCCAGTGGGTGTCTAGTTTGGGGCTTTGGGGTTGTTGTCTCCTCTTCTGCGTGAGACAGTGAGACATCCTTGGTGTGTACACTGATACACACTGCAGCCTTGCCTTTAAATGGCTCATGGTTCTACCCTCTTTGAGAACCAAGTTGATCCTTGGAAACACTTCCTGACTCCTTGTCATACTCAGGCAGAGAGCACTGCCTCTCTCCCTATCTTTCTTAGGGCCTATAGTCATTTTACACATTGACACCAAACAGTGAGATTCTCGGGTTCATTTCTCCTTGTATCCTTAGGTGTGGTAAGACATAGAAGGCATTAAAGTGCTTTCTAAGATAAATTTACTTTGGGTGATTTTTTTGCATTTCTGAGTCTTGGTTTTCTTGTCTTTAAAATGAGAGTAATAATACCTACTCATAAATCTACTTATAAATCAAACTGAATAATTTGCATAAAAGTACCTCATAAGCTTCACATTTATGCACGATGTAGTGTTTATTTGACTCAAAAATCTAGTGACCCACTTCTTATTTGTAGTCAGTTTTCTAGTTGCTGCGCAGAAAGAACCCAACCAAAACGGCTTGTGGAAGAATGGGTTTATTTGGCTAAGGAGAGACTCCATCCAGGCAGGGAAAACGATGGCATGAGCAGAGGGTGGACATCACTTCCCCCACAGCACTGCAAACAGTGGCAGGAAGGTGTGCCAAACACTGGCAAGGGGAAGCTGGCTTATAACCCCCAACAACACAGCTCTTGTTTGTGGGGGACACCTGGATCAAACCATGACACTTCCGATCACAGTCCTTTATGGGTCAGCCTAACAATCAGAAAGACACAGAGAATGCTGAGCCTGACCATGGTCTGCAATGCCCAGGCTAGTCACTGGGTGAAAACAAAGGGTCTGACTTCAATGAACTCAATTACTCAATCACTTCAATGAACATCAGAAGAGTTCTGTTCTTTGACCCTTCTTCCAGAAGGTTTCCTTTTGCCCACTTGATGGCAGCATTTCCTGATTCAGGACCAAGAAGCTACACTAGGGGGCTTCCCTGTGTTTTCCAAATGAAGTCTACAACATGCCCTGTACCTAATAAGTTAGAGCTCAATACTTCTGAGTATGGAACAAAGCACTAGAGATAACACAAGCCACAAATCAGAAATATCTTTTACATCTATCAAATCAATGACTAAGAGAAATTAATTTCTCTTAGTCTGTTAAAAAAGTATAAGTGGGGGAGGGGCTGGAGAGATGGCTTAGTGGTTAAGGTGTTTGCCTGCAAAGCAGAAGGACCAGAGTTTGATTCCCAGTACCCACATAAAGCCAGATGCACAAGGTGGCACATGTGTCTGGAGTTCGTTTTAGTGGCTGGAGGCCCTGGCACACCCATCCTCTCTCTCTATCTGCCTTTTTCTCTCTCACTCTCTCTCAAATAAATAAAATATTTTAAAAATTATAAGGGAGGGCTGGTGAGATGGCTCAGTGGTTAAAGGCACTTGCTAGCAATGTCTGATGGCCCAGGTTCAGTTCCCCGGAGTCCACATAAAGCCACACACACAAAATGGCACAAGTGTCTGGAGTTTGCAGTGACAAGAGGCCATGCCAGGCCCATGATTTCTTTATCTCTCCTCTCTCTCTCTCTCTCTCTCTCTCTCTCTCTCTCTCTCTCTCTCTCTCTCTCTCTCTCTTTCTCTCTCTCTCTCAAATAAAATAAAAATTTTTTTTATAAATTATATGGGAAATTATTCTTTTGTACTAAAGAGATTCAGATACTAAAAGATAACCTGTCAGTCAACTGAGGATTCATGATTTATTATTTATGATAAAGAGGTTTGATCCCAGATTGAGCTAGGTAGAGAACGACTATGAAACAACAAAAATTCAATTACTCGGGCTGGAGAGATGGCTCAGCAGTTAAGGCACTTGCCTCCAGTGCCTAAGGCCCCTGGTTCTTTTCCCCAGTACCTACATAAGCCAGACCCACAAAGTGGTGGTCCTGGTGTTCTCTCTCTCTCTCTCTGTCTCTCTCTCTCTCTTTCTCTCTATCTATCTATCTATCTCTGCTTGAAAATGAATGAATAAAATATTTTAAAAATTCATACATAGTGAATTCCAGGTCAGCCTGGGCTATAGCAAAATCCTACCCGAAATAATCAACCAAACAAAAAAAATTAATTGCTATGTTCTTAAGAAGATCCAATAATAGTAAAGGAGATGAAAATCTACAAAAGTACATTTGATGCTTTTCTTTTTAAAACAATCTTTTAAAAAATTATCCAAATTTTTAAAATCTATTTGTACATGTAGGTAGGGGGAGGTATGCCGGGGCCTTTGGACACCACCAGACGTTTGCATCACTTTTTTGCAATCAGCTTATGTGGGCGGCTTGGGAATTGATGTAAGGCCGTCAGGCTTTGCAAGTAATACCTTTAACCACTGAGCCTTCTTTCCTGCCTCGGGTGCTTTCTTCCTGAGATAATCAGTTACAAAATACAGTGGAAAAGCCTGAAGATGAAGAGTCAGAACAGTTTCCAATGCTGATGCACTTCTTCTAAATCCTGATACTTATGTGATTACTTACTTTTAGACCTCAGCTTCTTCACCTTACAAAAGCGGCCTTGACATGCTGTGTACAAATGTCAATTATAATGTGATGGGTTCTGAAAATGGATATGTCATGTCTCTATCAATGTCATAATTTAGAACATTGCATGCTTTATTCTAAGAGCTTTCTAGGTAGAGCTGTTTGGTTTTTTAAATATCTTGAGTTTTTAAGTTATTTCTCTAATTTATATAATTTTACTGATACTTGTATTTTTTTTGAGTTTTTTTTTAATACAGAGACTTTGTATGTACAAGTCACATGTTGGTACCACCATTTCCCTCCTCCCTGCCCCTTTCCACTGAGGGCCCTCCCCAGAGGGATTGCTGGTGTACTCTATGCAATTGAGAGCTATGAGTTGTTCAAGAAGCAGACAGTTATTGGGGTGGGCAATGCCTCTATGTATTCCCCCCCCCATCATGGGTCTTACACTCTTTCTGCCCCCTCTTCCTCAAAATTCCCTGAGCCACGGTGGGTGTGTTTTAAGCCTGCTTAGTGTTGAGCTCTTAGCAGCCTCTGGAATTCTGCTTTGGAACATTTGACTGTCCTCAGCGTCTGTCTCCATCACCCTGGTGAAGGTGTTTCAGTGTTCGGGATCAACCCCAGGGTATTGTGCATGCTTGGCCAGCACCCCACTACTGAGCTGTGTCTCAGACCCTGTCTCTGCCCCCTCTCCCCACCCCCTAGTATATACTGTGCATTAACAACAAATGATACAAGCAAGACTAGACACTTTATTACCTTCATGACATTCACCTTCTTGTATGAGAGGCATATAATAAGAGATTCCACAAATATTTAACAAGAAGTAATCGTTATAAAGAGAAACAAAATGTTCCCTAATTGAGAACATCAGAGGCTACTGCTTTAGACAGGAGCATCACAGAAAAGTGTCCTTGAAGGGGTGAAATTTGGTCATCATGGAAAAAGAAAGAATTAGCCTTTATCAAGAGTATCCCAAGCATAAAATGAATAAATAAAAATGCAAGAACAAAGTCCCTGGGGCTGATGAGAGCTGATGTGACCACACTGTCCTGTACAAAGGACAGATAAGCAAACTTCCACTGCCAAACCTTGAGGGAATTTATCTAAAGTAGAGTGGGAAGCGATTAAAGGATTTTAAGCTAAAGAACATTGTGGACTGGTTTACATTTTAAAAAGCTCATGCTAAGGGCTGGAGAGATAGCTCCTTTGATAAAATGCTGGATAGGAAGCAAGCGTGAGAACCTGAGTTTGGATTCCCAGCACTCAGGTAAAAACCAGGGTGCAGTGGCACATACCTGTAAACCCAATGCTAGGGAGGCAGAGACAGGAGGATCCCCAAGACTCGCTGGCTCCGTTGGAAAGCAACAAGGTCAGTGAGAGACCCTGTCTCAAAAAATCAGCGGGAGAGCAATGTTGACCTCTGACCTCAACACCCACCCACACAAGTGTCTACACACATACGACCATGCACACTGCACACGTATACACACAGGAAGAAAATGAAGCTCACTGTGGCCAATGTGTCTAGAATAGATTGGTACAAACAAGAAGTCCAGGTAGGAGCTCAAAATGACAGAGGTTGTCTTAACCTTGGTGGGCACTAGTGGAGAGAAACAGCAAAGTGAACACATCATAAGTATTTAGAGGCTGGCATTCAAGTTTCTGGTTTCAATGGTCAGTAAGGAAGAATGGGAGAGGTCTAGAGACTACACAGGTTTAAAAAAAAATCATGGACAGCCAGGTGTGGTGGCGCACGTCTTTAATCCCAGCACTCAGGAGGCAGAGGTAGGAGGATCACCGTGAGTTCAAGGCCATCCTGAGACTACATAGTGAATTCCAGGTCAGCCTGGGCTAGAGTGAGACCCTACCTCAAAAAAAATCATGGACATGTGAGAGTTAAGGAGTGAGACCCCACACAATGTTGCCTAGCTCCTCCTTAACCCCTCCCCAGTCAGAGCTTTGCCTTGCCTCTTACTGAATCAAAATGAATATTATTAATTCTTGTTTCTTAAACATATATGTACTTCTTCTGGTGTTTTTATTTTCTTAAACATGTATGTACTTTCTGATGCTTTTTTTCCCAAATTCCACACCCCAGTACTCTAACAGCAGTTAGGGTTATTTCTTCAGAGTGGGGATTGTGACAGGGTCAGGGGTCTGCAGAGACAACCCCTCCCCTTGAGTGGGAGGTGTCTAGCTAGAGCTACAACCTAGGGGCTAAAACTGATTGGTCAGATATAAACCAATCAGCTGTCACTCTGACTCACCTGGGGGAAACTTAAATTAACTTCCCTTGAAGAAAGCCCTCCTCTTCCCCACATGGCAGGCCAGCAGAAGGATCTCTGAATCTCCAGGCCTTAGAAAAGTAAGGCCTACCCATTGGCCGGGTTGGGGGAAGGCTCCAGACTTTTTCCCTCATGAACCTCTCCTTCTCATGATGGGAGCTCCCTGTTATCTTTTCTTCTGCTGATTATTTAGCCAAACAATATAAGTTCTGTTAAACTCTCCACGTTTTCTCCTCACCCTGGTGGCTGGAGAACTCTGTAACTCCCCATGTTCCCTTAAATAATAAAGTCTCTCACTATACCTTACTATCTTGTTGTCTATGATTTTAATTCTTTAACTTTGTGGACAAGAATCTGGGTACTCCTCAAATTTTGGGGTGCATTAGAATTTTGCTGGGCATTGTCTAAATTCTAACTCCCAGATCACCTCGTTACAGACAATTCTATTTCGACAGGCTAAGTTTGAAATGCCTAGGCAATACCCAAATGGCAGTATCAGTCAGCATTTAAGAGTCAGGCCCTTCCAGCAAGAAACAGCTGATTCTACAGCCTTTTAATGCAGACCCACCCCAGTGACTTTCCAAGGGGCCTCCAGGTCTTTAGCCTCAGATTGGGCTTCATCATAGGTTCCTTCTGTTCTAAGGCTTCCCGATTCTTTTTTTTTTTTTTTTGGATGCAGTTTTTCTTTTCTTTTATTTTTTTAAGTCTTAAATATATATTGATTGTTCATAATAAGTTACATTATTCAGTGGGCAAACAATGAGTTGTTATCCCCAATGACCCCCTCCCCATCCCCAATCAGCTGGATATCCTCCTCCGTGGGTCGTCTGGATCAGTCCTTGTGACAGTGGACCATGGATAGCCTAGTACTCAGCCTGGTCCTCCTGGCCCAAGTGTGTTGTTACTGAAGGGTGCCATGCCTCTGGATAGTCTCCCCCACCACGGCTCTCACAATCTTTCCGCCCCCTCTTCCCCTCAGGTCCCTGAGTCGTGATGGATGAGTATTAAGGCTGCTTTAAGGTTGTGAGTTTAGGGGTCTTTGTGTCAAAAATCATTGGTTTCTGTCTCACTGGCTTATCCTGTGTAGATTGAATGTCTGTGGCTGTGGGTCCCTCGTTCCTCCCGTCCTTCTCTGCAGGATTCCATATGGATCCTCCACGGTATGACTGTGGTGGCTCCTCTCTTGCCAGAATCTCAGCTATCGGCCTACGGTCGGTTGGTAGGATTAGATGGGCCCCAGCTCTCTCGCTGCATCCTGAAAAATACAGCACAATCTCCATCGGAGAGTGTGATCAGTGTAGGTTAACAAATATACACATTTCTGGATTACCTAGATTCTATTTTTAGTAGCCTCCCCATCAATAGCTCCCACAGTGCATCTTGTCTTAGGAGCCCAAGAGTTCGACTTCCCGATTCTTGAGCTGAGCAGATAATGGGTTCCCTAGCTCTCCAGCTGAGGCAGAGTGACTGAGCCCCAAAAGTTAAAGCAAGGAATGTCCTTTATCCTGTTCCTTCCCTCTCCATGTTGCTAGAGGTCAAAGAAGAATACACTTTCTCCTTTTCTGTTACTGCCTATAGGACTTCAAGAGATCTGTTTTTCCATAAACTCACCCCGAGTCTCTCCATAGGAAGCAGTTCCCCTTTCCTAAAATTAAAACTCCTGGGGCTGAAGAGATGGCTTAACGGTTAAGGCGCTTGCCTGAAATGCAGAAGGACCTGAGTTCAATTCCCCAGTGCCCATGTAAATTCAGATGTACAAGAGGGCACGTGTGTCTGGAGTTCATTTGCAGTGCCTGGAGGCCCTGGCATGCCCATTCTCTCTCTCTCTCTCTCAAATAAATAAAATATTTTTTAAAAACCTCCTGGAAGGATAAAACCTGGTGTGGCATTGTGGCTGGTTAGCACAGCCACCCCAAAGCTGGGTGTCAGAGCTGGTTATCCCAGCCTTCATTTAGAACCTATAAATGCCCCCAACTTGGGTCTCTGGGTGGGTTTTATCTCACTTATGTGTTCACATGGGCAGGAGCTCTCTGAACTCTGTCCTCCTTCCTTAAATTCTGGACTTTACCCTGCTCTTGTCTTCTCATGGGCAGGGGCTTTCTAGCCCAGAGGTCATGACAGAGGAAGCAGTGACATAAATACTGTTCTCACAGCTAGCATGAAATCAGTTCCAACCGAGTGTGGTGACACATGCCTTTAGTCCCAGCACTTGGGAGGCAGAAGTAGAAGAATCACCCTGAGTTCAAGACTACCCTGAGACTATTAGTGAATTCCAGGTCAGCCTGGGTTAGAGCAAGACCCTACCTAGAAAAACAAACAACCCCCCCCAAAAAAAAAAACAGGACACTGTAGTTGCAAACCTCATCAAAACAGAAATCCAGAGGCTACAGAGAAAACAACACAACAACACTAAATCAGATCTTTATCTTGCCTGTCAAGACTCAGGGAACATTGTGGAAGAGGGGACAGAAAGATTGCATGAGCCTTGGGGTGAGTGGGAATAGCCTGAGGCACCCCACCCACCTTCCAGTGAGGCCTCTTGGTTCCCACAATGAATTGCAAAAACCTCCACCTAAGAAGACCCTTAGCAGAATTGGGGTGGGGTGTGTTTACGAATACAATCTTTTTATAGAATATCAATAAATAATAAAATAAAAATAGCCAGGTGTGGTGGTGCACCCCTTTAATCCCAGCCCATGTGAGGCAGAGGTAGGAGGATCACTTTAAGTTCCAGGTCAGCCTGGGATAGAGTAAGACGCTACCTTAAAAAAAAAAAAAAGATCAATAATAATTAAACCACAGCTGAGGAGAAGAGCTTCTTGTGAAGAGAGACCTGGCTCCCTAGATCCTGAGTCAGTGTCAGACAAATGCTGTCAATCTGAGGAGACAAGAACCAAGAACATCAGGTGCCATTTCAGCTTATCTAGTGATTCAGGAATTGGGGTTCCTTGCCAATGCACCAATGTGATACTCCAAACACCGGTACGATATAGAAATATGGGGGTGTCTCTGGATTCTTATCTTATGGATTCAAAGAACTGAGACCCACAATCCAGAGGGTAAGGCTCACAGGTTTTATGAGATTCTAAATGGAAGTTAAGAGGAGGAAGAAGAGACATGAGCAAGGTTCCTGGAAATGGGGAAGCCCAGAACTTAAGAGAAGGAAGAAATGCAGAAATACAGAGCACTTACTTGTCCAAGGAAGCAAGAGAACATTTGAGAAGCCCAGGATCTAAGAGAAGGAAGGAGACAGTACAGAGATCTCCTGCCCATGAGAAATCAAGAGGGTGGGGAGGTGCTGGGGTGGGGGCAAGGTAAAGCCCACCTAGAGACTCTTTTGGGAATCTTTATTCTAGGAAAGGAGAGCCTCTTCTTAGAAAGGGACTCAAGTTTAAGGAGAAACATACCTAGAAAACTCCCTTATGCAGTGAGAGATAAGGAAAAGCCTGTCCTTCTCTGACCTCTAGCCAAGTGGAGTCTGCAAACTCAAGGACATTCCTTGCTTTTGGGGGGGACCCTGCTACCCCTAAATGACCTCAATAGCAAATATTCATTGAGTGGCTATAGATTTTATAGACATGAATTCAAAGAGACAAGGCATGAGTTAAAGTCTGGTGACTTGGACCAAGTTGAAACTTCCTGTTAGATGATTGTGAGGCATGGAGGAGCCCCTGCCTATATAAACATGTTGGAAGTTAGTGGCATTATAGAAATGCCTGCTTCTGAAAGCAATCAGTGACTTTTGGAGAGGTCTCAAAATAAGCAGCGTGTCCTGCACAGGCCAGTGCTTGCATCACTCAGGTGAGACAGGGTGCCAAGACACTTTGACACATGTACACGGAGCTCTCATGTGGGTGAAGACACCTGTCTCAGAATCTCCAAGTCTCAGCAGATATCTACCCTGATTGCGCATGGTTGTGTCTTGCTTACCACGCCTTGATTCCATTGGCTTCGGTCTCTCTCCTATTGATTCCCAGCACATCCATGCTATCTGTACATCTTGCACCTTCTTGAAGAACCTGCCTGTCAGCAGTAGCCCAAGACCTCAGCAAAACACCCCGCTGTTGGTTTATGTCTCTCCTATACAAGTTCAAGATTTGCTACTTCAACAAAATTGACATTTTTTCCTCACTCCTTCACTCTATCCATGTAAGACAACTCATTTTTTTTCCACAGGTATTGTCTCATTTTATGTTGTGAAACTTTGGTTTCTACAAAGATTTCTTTGGCCTAGACTGTCCCTTCTGCTCACCTTCCTGCGGATCTCTTATTCATACTCTAGGCTCAGATAAATATAAGTTCCCATTTGTCCTCAACACACAAGCTGAAATCCACCACAACCTCATTTATATCTCCACTTCATTCTATGTATGATTCAATATACTTACTCAACAAGCATCGACAGAACACTACTGAATATCAAGACCCTAAGAGGCAAATGGGAGAAGTTCAAATCCAGGTAACTTAAAACCCATCTAACTAAAATACACACAAAAAAACTATAGTGAATTTAGGCATTCAAATGATATTATTAGCCTTCAACCCCTGGTACAGTCTACTAGGGTGGGTTCCTTAGAAAGAAAGCCAGGGAGAGGGGTTCTTATAAGTGTGATTTATTGAGGGAATGCTTTCAGGGAAAGCAACAGCATTGAAACAGGACAGGACAGGGGAAGAAAGGTAATCAAAGAAAATCCAGAGCTTTTATAGAGGACCCACATAGCTAATGAAGCCTTCCCTCTCTACCCACTGATAATTCAATCCCACCCTTTGTTTCTGCACACAGTGGCGAGGGAGGGCCTTCCTACGTGTGACTTCCTTGGTCACTTTTCAGAATCCATCCCAGTGTTCAATCTTGGCTGAAATTGCAAGGCATTAAGAGAGACCTTCCATGCCACCATATGTAAAGGGAATATCATTTCTTTTTTTAATATAACCTTAGTTCCTATCATGAAATCATATCCAGTTCCTTCCTGATGCCTGTCATAGTTTGCACTGAAAGTATTTACTTATTTGTTTATTTGTTTGGAGACACCGTCTCATGCATCCCAGGCTGGCCTTGAATTTGCTCTGTAGCCATAGATGACTTTCTGATCCTCCTGCCTCTACCTCCTGGTGCTGGAAGTTTAGGTATGCACCACCACGCCTGGTTTATGTGGTGCTGGGGATCAAGCCCAAGGCATGGTGCATACTAGGTAAACACTCTACCAACTGAGTTACATCTTCAGATAAAGTATTCTACAGTATTCACTTGTTGCTTGCCTGTCTTCTCCACTAGGCTTCTGGTCCAAGAAGGCACCATCTCTTTGACTTATTCAGATATGTACTCATCACTTGATTGGTGCTTTGATAAAGGTATGTGTGGAAGCCAATCAAAGCATTGAACTAGCTGTTTCATTTACTTACTCAAGAACATTTTAAGCTCTAAGATTTTTTTTAAAAAAATTTGATAGATAAAGGTATGTGTGGAAGCCAATGTTTAGTGGGTATCCTCCTCTGTCACCCTTCAGCTTCATTCCCTTGAGACCGTCTTTCACTGAACCTGGAGTTGCTGTTTTTCAGTCAGAACGCATTACCAGGATGCCCCATTGTGACGGGTCAGGCGTCTGCAGAGACAACCCCTCCCCTTGAGTGGGAGGTGTCTAGCTAGAGCTACAACCTAGGGGCTAAAACTGATTGGTCAGATGTGAACCAATCAGCTGTCTCTCTGACTCGGGAAAACTTAAATTAACTTCCCTTGAAGAAAGCCCTCCTCTTCCCCACATGGCAGGCTAACAGAAGGACCTCTGGCTCTCCTGGCCTTAGGAAGGTAAGGCCTACCTCCACCCCAGCTAATGGCTGGGGTGGGGGCAGGCTCCAGACTTTTTCCCTCATGAACCTTTCCTTTTTATGATGGGAGCTCTCTATTATCATTTCTTCTACTACTTATTTAGCTAAACAACTTAAGTTCTGTTAAACTCTCCACGTGTTTTCCCCACACTGGTGGCTGGAGAACTCTGTAACTCCCCATTTTCCCTTAAATAATAAATTCTCCCACTATACCTTACTATCTTGTTGTCTATGGTTTTAATTCTTTAACTTCGTAGACAAGAACTCAGGTACTCCTTAAACTCGGGTGCATTGGAATTTTTGCTGGGCGTTATCTAAATTCTAACCCCCAGCTCACCCCGTTACACCATGATTGTCTTGGCAGTATTCCCTTCAGAGCTGGGGTTACAGGCATATGTGGTCAAACTGGACTTTTTACCTGGGTTCCAGGGTCCTCCTTCTTGGGCAGCAAGGGCTCTTACCCACTGAGCCACCCTCAACCCCACAACCCCAGTTTTGAAGTTAGCTCTCTGGACTCAGTGGTAGAGTATTTGTCTAGTATGTATGAGGCCCTGGGTTTGACTCCTCACAAGAAAAACACAAAGGTCATTATCTTTTGTTCAAACAAAAGATCAAGATTGGTTTATTCTTGTTTTTCCTTTGAGGAAGATTTACTTGATTTTGAGAAAATTACTTGAAGGGTTTTGAGACACAAACACACACATATACATATACATGTACATATACATATACATATGCATATGAATGTCTGTTTCTCAAATACTCACCTATTGATCTTAGAGAAAATGGGAACAACTCAAATGCAATGTTTTTTTAATATTTATTCATTTTCAAGCAGAGAGAGAGAGAGAGAGAGAGAGAGAGAGAGAGAGAGAGCGCACCAGGGCTACCACCTTGTGGGTCTGGCTTATGTGGGTACTGGGGAATTGAACCCAGGGCCTTAGGCACTGGAGGCAAGTGCCTTAACTGCTGAGCCATCTCTCCAGCCCTCAAATGCAATGTTTTAGGTGAAGCAGCTCACTGTTCTATTCGATCCTATGAACTCCATGGATGTGTTGGCAGTTCTCTTGCCCAGAACCTGTGCCTACTGTGGCAGGGGATACACTTTGATTGACTTTACTCACTTCATGATTTGTTCCTGTGGAAATGCGAGGATGCCCCTTTATTCCACATGAGAGCTGCGAATCCAAACAGTGACAAAACACAAGACTGCACTTTCCTGGGAGCTGCAAGAGGGAATAAGACAGAGGGGCAAAACTAGGCTAGACTGAACCCTCAATGTCTAGAGAGAATTGGAATGAATGACCCAATCACGCTGATCTTGAACGTCAGCCATCGTACATGATTACATGCTTGAGGTTAGTAGACAGGGTTGGTTCCTCCCAAATGGGGCAGTTCTTCCCAATTCCACTTGTCCTGGCTGCCCAGGAAGATGCTGGAACAGAAGCTGAGGGCCGGAGCACTGGCTTGCTCCCTGCTGTTC
This sequence comes from Zapus hudsonius, assembly GCA_004024765.1. Classification (NCBI taxonomy): domain Eukaryota; kingdom Metazoa; phylum Chordata; class Mammalia; order Rodentia; family Dipodidae; genus Zapus; species Zapus hudsonius. Next base: position 17,028 of record PVHP010017158.1, read on the forward strand.
CACTTTATGGCAGAAAAAGTGCTGAAGGCATTCTTTGGTGATAGGTAGGGTGGTAAGAAGAGCCACGACATCATGAAGTATAGAGGCATGGAATTTCAATACGTATAATTTTGTTCAGATAAATAAAATATATTTAGTATAAGTGTGTCCCATCCATAGTTTTTTTCCTTTCCTCAGTCAGTGTACACATGCATAGGTAATTACAAATGATTCAAGATTAACTGAGCATTATGGGTGCTTTCAGTTGCCAAATGGGGCCTCAGAGGAAAGAATCAGCCCATAGTCTATTGACCCTAGATGACCATTAGGTAGAGATGTAAAAAATATTTTATATGTTTATTTCATTTGTTTATTTGTTTGTTTGTTTTTTGTTGTTATTGTTGTTGTTTTTTGAGGTAGGGTCTCACTCTAGCCCAGGCTGATCTGGAATTCACTATGTCGTCTCAGGCTGGCCTCCAACTCACGGTGATCCTCCTACCTCTGCCTCCTGAGTGCTGGGATTAAAAGTGTGTGCCACCACACCCTTTTTGTTTTGTTTTGTTTGTTTTGTTTTTTTGTTTGTTTTTTTTTTATAGCATCATGAAGTCCCATTGTTTCCTTGCAAAGGCAGAGACTATGACAGAGGGCTGTCTGTGTGATCCTGAGGAAGGTCCACATTAGGGGAGAAGACCATCTAATCTGAACTCCAAATTGGAACACTTGGTCTCTACAGTATAACTCCATTTGGAGGACAATAATGAAGCAAGGGTGCTGACATCAGTGGCTGGTCAGTTATTCCAAAAGGATTCAGAAAATCTGAGATTTTATTTCTCAGTGCAGTTGCTGTGGCTGTCTAGCCTTTTTATGGATGCACACACCAGTGGCTTCCAACTGAGCCCATGTCTTTCCTGAAATTTCCTTATGAAATAGACATATTACATTTTCTTCTCTGGGTGATAAAGAGCTTTGTAAAAGCAGCTGCATGATTGGAATTTTTTTTTCATCCAATAAAGACATAAAGACCGGGCCTGGAGAGATGGCTCAGTGGATTAAGTGCTTGCCATACAGCATGAGGACCAGAGTTCAGCACCTACACAACTGCCAGATGCAGAAGTCTGGGAATGTAATTTCAGGATGCCTGTGGCAAGATGAGAGGTAAAGACAAGACCTGGAATTCACTATGTAGTCTCAGGCTGGCCTCCAACTCATGGCGATCCTCCTACCTCTGCCTCCCAAGTGCTGGAAATAAAGGTGTGTGCCATCACGCCCGGACTATGAGATTTTAAACAAAGACTTAAAGGGCTGGAGAGATGGCTCAGAGGTTAAGGCACTTGACTCCAGTACCTAAGGACCTGGGTTCAATTCCCCGGTATCCATGTAAGCCAGATGCACAAAGTGGTGCATGCATCTGGAGTTTGTTTGCAGTGGTTAGAGGCCTTGGTGCACCCATACTTTCTATCTGCCTTTTTTTTCTCTCTCTCCCTCTCTTTCAAATAAATAAATAAATATTTAAAATTTAAAAAAATGTGTTTATTTGGTTCATGGGAACCACATGGGCCCATATACATGTATGTGCCCCCCCCACACACCACATAACATGTATGAAAAATCTCCCACAAAACAGAGGAAACCATGAATCATTGGGAAGTGTTAAGCATGACTGTGGTGGTGTTATCATGGGTGTCTGTCTACTTACGTATGAACTCACCAAACTGTACCATTAGCTATGGCAGCTCTTTGTATACAGCTTTCCCCAGCAAATCTTCGCTTTAAAAAGAATTAAACATCATCCAGTCTGTCTGCAAAACACAGAATCAGGAGAGCACTGGCTGAAAGTTATTGCTTCATGATGTGTTCCATAGTCACACTAACTCCTGTGAAAACGCTTCTCTCAAACTGAACTTCCCTGAAAGCAACAAGGTACAGACTATGATCCTTTATCATTCCAAATGCAAGAACATTGTCTACATTGTCTGGACCTGGCTTCCGAGACTTTTAACACTTTTTTTTAAGGCTGAGATGTTCAAGGTAAACCAGCTGGGCTCAGTTCTTCCTCGTTGTCAAATCAGCCTGCACCCACATAGCCCTCAGTACATGATGCCCTTCTAACCTAAGGCCCGCAGCCCAGAGACTGATGGTTCTGATAAGCTATGTGGCAATCTTGCCAACAAGAAGATCGAGTAGCCTTTGGAAAACTCTGAAGCGCACAGAAATAGTACCAGTGTTTGCAAAGGTTTGGAGCTGAGAGGGGATTATCAGACAAAATGCCTCAAGCCATGGACCTCAACCTTCCACAGTGACACCCACCTTCCTTCTTGAGAGCCACCATCCATTTCCTGTCCCTCCCCCTACAGTCCGGATGCTGCTCTCTTTTTCACTTCCTCTGATGGAAAATCTCTTCATCACCCTGGAGGATACTACTGTGTCAAACAGCTTCCAGCCACTCCAGGGATGTTCAGTCACCCCCTTCTCTGTGCTTTCCTAAGTGGTGGTGTTAGCTGTCAGCATTGGATCGTGAATTTAAGGGAAAAGGTACTGTCTGCATCATCTAGTGATGACCACAGCCCTCAGCAGAAAACATCCATTCAAAGCATTTGTGGGGGGGTGTATCCTTGAGGTGCCCATGTGCTTGCCAGAGGAGGGGTACATTCCAGCAGTGGCTGGAGGGTGCTGATGCGGGTCCTGTTCTGTCACTCTTCTGACTGCTTCTGTTTGAGTCAGAGTCTCTTTCTAATCCCAGAGCTCGCCATTTTTTCACTAGCAATTCCCAGACTCAATAGCTCGCTGCTTCCCTGCAGTACTCGTGTTACAGGCATGCATTTTTTTTTTGTGTGTGGGTTCTGGAGATTCAAACTCAGGTGGTCTAGGCTTCCTCAGGGCTTATATGCAGCGCGCGCACACACACACACACACACACACACACACACACACACACACACACACGGCATGTGAAGGGGTTTGAAAAATGGCTTGGTGGTTAGGAGCTTGCCTGCAAAGCTTAATGACCTAGGGTCAATTCCCCAGTACCCACATCACAAGCCAGATGCACAAAGGGGCGCATGGATCTCAAAGTCCTTTGCAGTGGCTAGAGACCCTGGCACACCCATTGTCTCCGTTTGTCTCTCTTCTCTCTATCTCACTCTTGTTTACAAATAAATAAAGAAAAATAAGCTTCTCCTCCTGCCTCTAATTCCCCGGTCTTCAGCCTTTTCAGCCTCTCATTCCCTCTTTTTAAAATTGATTTTGGCTGTGGTTGATGGCTGAGAAGAGCTCCACACCAGCCCAGCCTGAGCCCTGAGCCAGCACGAGCATAACCATGGTGGGAGGATTCTCCACTCCACCAGGGAAAAACCTGCAGAAGACAACAGGGACCCGCTGGCAGCTCCTGATGAGAAGACGCCAGCTTCAGGCACCCTTCCCTCAACCAGACACTTGCACCAGGAACCTCTGGAGAACTGGGGAGCCCAAGGGACCAGAGCCACCCCTCAGCCACACAGCATTCAGCACAGCAGATCTGAACAGCAAGATCCATAGGACCAACCAGCCTAGCAGAGCCCACAGCTCGACAAAGAGGGAACCAGCCTTACACTCAGCATAGGTGAGGCAGAGCCATCCCAAAAGGTATCAGGGCCATCTGACCCTGGGGTAATACCTACACCAAAGCCAGGTATATAGACCTGCACTGGTGCTAATTGCATCTTCTGTGTCAGAGCAGGTCATGTGTTAGAATTGACTGCTGTAGTTTTCTTTGGCTTTGCCATTCTTAAATAAGCTGGGTTTTAAGAGTGAAGTTATCATTTTTGATATCTCTTGATTTATAGGGCCTTTTATCATTTTCTTCTGTCTTTCTTGGGGGCAGGGTCTCATGTGGTCCCAGGCCAACCTGGAACCCTTTATAGACCAGGAATCTCAGCCTCTCATTGACAGGATTAAGGGTGTGAGTTAACATACACCCTGAGGAATTTTGGCTTAGTTAGATTACCTGTTTAATCCCCACTCTTGCATAAATACTCTGCTGGTCTTATTTATATGTATATATTTCTCAGTTGGATATTAGGGCTATGCTCCACCCAGATATCTGCATAGCAGGCAACTACAACACATTGGGTCTCTTCTGTTGTCACTCTGGGAGTAATACAAGAGCCACAGCTAGCGTCTTGGGCTCCCACCCTGAAGATATAGGACTTCTGATCTACACATCTAAGAATAGAGCAGATAATTCGAAAACCCAAGAACTGAATCAACTCAAGATGCAAAAATATCTACATTAAAATACAAGAAACAAAAAAAAATCAAGAACTATTAATCCATCAGAAATGACCTCCACTGAAACTGACTTAGATGAAGTGCCTGACAAAGAATGCAAAAGAATTATAAATTTCTTCAAAGAAATCAAACTCCAGAAAGAGAACACAGGAAGCCAACTTAAGGAAATACGAAGGTTGATACAAGATATGAGTCATGAAGTAGAAATAATAAAGAAATTCTAATCAGAAATATTAGGAATGAAAAACCCAGTAACTCAAATACAAAATTCTGTATAAAGTCTCCCAATAGAATGGATTAAGGAGAGGACAGAGTATCTAAACTGGGAGACAAGGTGGCAGATCTGCAACAGTCCAACAAAGGGGACAAACTAATAGGAAGGTATGAATGGGAATTTCAAGACATTCGAGACACTATGAGATCAATCATAAGAATTCAGGGTATAGTAGAAGAATTGCACACTAAGGACATTGTAGATATTTTCAATAAAATCATAGAAGAAATTTTCCTCCAAATAGGAAAAGTGGTGCCAATGCAGATACAGGAAGCATTTAGAACACCAAGCAGACAAAACCAGGAAAGAATGTTTCCTCGCCATATTATATAAACCACTGAACAACACACAGACCAAAGGGAATATATTGAAGGCAGTAAGAGAGAAGCATCAAGTCACCTACAAAGGCAAGCCCATCAGGATAGCAGCACATTACTCAGCAAAAACCTTAAAAGCCAAAAGGGCTTGGAGTGACATATTCCAAGTTCTGAAAGATAACTGTCAACTACGATTATTCTATCTAACAAAGCTATCTGTCACAATTAAAGGAGAAGTAAGGACTTTCCACAACAAAAATCAGCTTCAAGAATATATGGCTACTTAGCCAGCTATTCAGAAAAGAGATCCTTCAGACTGAAAAGAAAGAAAAGCACCCACATGAAAAAAAAAAACAAGAAAAAATAAACCAAATTCAAATAATATGTAATACAAGAGAGTAAAAGAAAAACTATACAATCAAGAAATGGCAAGAATAAATACACACATTTCAACAATAACTCTGAACATCAATGGCCTCAATGCCCCAACCGAAAGACATGAACTTGCAGACTGGATTAAAAGGCAGGATCCTGGAGACAAATGTTTAGAACTGTATGTGAGTTGGTATAAAAGTCAGTAGTAGATGCCTGTACATGAGAAGAGGGGTATAAGGGAAGGAGGAGAGAGGATTCTTAAGGGGAGGGTACAGTATATATGTAAGTAGATGAGCCGATCACTGGGGCTGCAATGGCCTAAGTGGGGTCAGAGGAAGGGATTGAGTAAAGGAAGAGTAGGAGGAGGGTTAATCAAAATTTAAGAGGTTTAGAATAAACCACATTGAAACCTACTTCTTTGGATAATGGCACACCCAGAAGCCATAGATTGTTACTAGAAAAATTTCAGTGCCAGGGATACCTTTCAGTGAGTGGTTGGCCAGGAAGATTCCTGAAGCCCTTAAAACATTACAAGCCATTGCCAAGGCTCTTGGGTGCCCACCAGAATGAGATGGTAAGACCCTATTGCTGAAGAACACATATGCTTGGGCTGCAGGTCACTGAGAAATCAAGAGGGAGCTGAGCTGGAGATCTCCTCCCTGTTAACCAGCTGACAGAAAGTTGGAAAAAGCTATGGCTGCCTGCAGCCCTATGGGAGAGAGAAGTCATCAACGGTGGTGAACAGCAGTGGACCTCGCAAGCATTAAGATTGGTAGCCAGGCCAATTAAGTCAACTGGTGAAATAGTACCACATCTGTTCGGGGGTAAACCAACTATTCTCTAATTGGACTGGAGGCCCACTCCACGGAAGAGAACACATGCCTGGTCCTGAAGACCTAGTCAAAAGTCCTTGAGGTCATGAGACCTAGGGGAGTAATACCATTGTTGTCTGGAAAAATGCATATATTATGTCTAGCAAAATGCCTTATGAACACTGTTTTTTAAATGTTTGTACCCATATAATAATGTTACTCTCACTTTTGACTGGAGAAGGTTCTGTTTTCAATGGCAGTGGCCACTGGGATAACTCAAAAGTCACCACAGTGCTGAGAAGAAGTGACAGTGGAGTGTTCAGCACTGGGACATCTCTGTCACACTTCCCGAGGCTCAGGGTCTATTGTGGAAGAGGTGGTGGAAAGATCGTAAGAGCCCAAGGAAGGGGAGGACTGCTTACAATGCAAACTTCCAGACACAAAATGGTCTTGATATTCATGACTTCACGATGCCTGATAATACCTACACATGATGGGAGGAAAAGATGATGAGATCAAAATGAAATAGAGACTAGCCAGGCATGGTAGCGCACGCCTTTAATCCCAGCACTCAGGAGGCAGAGGTAGCAGGATCGCCATGAGTTCAAGGCCACCCTGAGACTACATAGTGAATTCCAGGTCAGCCTGGACTAGAGCGAGACCCTACCTCGAAAAAATAAAAAACAAAAAACAAAACAAACAAACAAAAAAAGAGACTAATTGAGAGGTGGTGGAGTGTGGGGAGGAAATTATCATGGTTTATTGTCTACAATTATTCAAGTTGTCAAAAAGTTTCAAAAAATATATAAAATAAAAGCATGTACCAACAAAAATTTAAAAAGAATATAAATTTTAAAAATTTCAAAAATAAGGCATTTGATTCTTTCACAGTTAAATTGAGTCCAAGTATGTGCCTAATAATCAAAACTACCAGCCCAACCCAGCCTTCTTCCTTTCCTCCCTCCTTCCTTCCCTTCCTTCCTTATTAAAAGTTTCATTCTTTCCTTCTCAAACCCCAGAACATACTCAATCTTTTTATGGTAACTCACTAAGGAACAAAATGTAGCTATTTCATCATTCCAAGGCTTTTCCAGTTTCATTCAGCTACATCTCATGTCATATTTTTCTTTTTTTAAAAATTTAAGTAATTAATTAATTTATGAGAGAAAGAGAGAGGCAGAGAACGGTAATGGGCACACCAGGTCCTCTAGTCACTGCAAAGGAACTCCAGATGCCTCCGCCACCTTCGGCAGCTGGCTTTATGCAGGTACTGGGGAATAGAACCTGGGTCTTTAGGCTTTGCAGGCCTTAACCACTGAGCAATCTCTCCAGCTCTCATATCATATTTTTCAACCTTTTCACTGAGCTAATTTATATCCTCAGGGCATGTTCCTATTTGTCCCTAGACTTGTTACAAAGTAAGGAAGTTCTCAGAATTGGACTAACATGTGTAACATCTGTCGCATCCTTTATCCTGCACACCACACGCTCTAACTCATGTGGATCCTCTTCTGAGTCCAGTCATATCTTGGCAATAGAGGGGAGGAAGCCTGAGCGGGACCCAGTCTAAGACAACTGATCCAATTCTGAAAATAGCTCTCTAGTTGGGAGGCAAGTTGCTTCACCAAGCCTCTGCTCTCTGAAGGACACTGATGGGGTCTTGATGGCTCTGGCAGTATCTGTACTCAAACAAGGGCCTGCATCACGCCCCCACTAGTTATTGAAGCAGGACCTCAATAATTAGTTGCAGAACATGTGAATCAGGACCCAGCCCCTGGGAAGAGAGATTGGAAAGCAGCCAGTAAATTATGGCCAAGACAGAGATTCCAAGGAGGTTTATCATAAGGGGAAACTGAGGCAGCAATTCTAAGTTGTTGAAGTTATAAAGACTGTTGAATTTCATAATTTCCACTTTTACAGGTGTAAGCTTTCTTGTGTGAAAATATCACATACTTTAAAGAACTTAAAGACGTAGTGAGGTAATGTATGTCAAGTAAGAAATGTAGGTGGTGCCTATTAAATGTTATTAAAATGAAAATAAATGAATAAACATTAAAGTACACAAATAAACTATGAGTTCAATACATTTAAATACTCACCCACCACGACTCAGGGAAGGGAGCAGAAGAGGGGGGCGGAAAGATTGTGAGAGCCTTGGTGGGGGTGAATACCCAGAGTCATGGCCCCACTCAGTAACAACATACTAGGGCCAGCAGAACCGGGCTGACTCCTAGGCTATCCATGGTCTCCTGCCCCAAGGACTGATTCAGATGGTCCATGGAGGAAGATACCCAGCTGGTTGGGCACGGGGAGGGGGGCATTGGGGAACTGGGGATAACAACTCATTGTTTGCCCATTAAATAATGTAACTCATTATGGACAATTAAAAAAAAAAACTAATGTCTACTTGGGAGACTTTAAATCATTTTCAAATACTTTTAACACCAAGAAAAACACTCTACATTTTTGGCAAGCTGACTAATGGTGATATGAATTAGTTGAAAACGACTTGTAAAATAAGCAGGAGATATATGATTCCTCATCCTAATGACCATATCGACAATGTGGTTACAAAAAATTCACTTCGGGTTTATTTCAAAGTAGCATAGTCACTTTATCATAAATATTTGGAATCCATATTTGGAAAAGTTTCAACTCAATACTACCCATTATGTCAGGGGTTTTCGAGATGGCACAACCAATCAATCACTGCTTGCATTCTTTCCTTGGGTTCTTCACCCAGCACCTTGTTGTTTTGCTTCTATTATCTAACTATCTGAAACTTTAGAGTGGGCACCGCCCAATGGGGGTAGAGGGCTGCTTTGGACCTATCGTTGAGATCCGGGAGAACTGGGAATGACCTCCTCTGTGACAATAAAAAGCTCTCAAGGAGCAAAAGCACATACATGAAGCCTGCAGCTGCAGTCCAAGTCATCAGCTGATTTGAGTATTGTCACTCCAGCGCCAGCTGCGCTCACACCTGAAATAGCTCTGAAGTCACCGTACGGTAAGCCACCTTTCAATCTCCTGAGATTAGCAAATATTCCATGTGCACAATATCCCACCAGTCCGTGTTCATGGTAAAATGTTAAGGGGAAGGAGTTTGCATTATGTTACAGACAAAATATAGCAAAATTAGCTTCAGCCAGGAAAAGTCTCACAAATTATCTATTTTGTAATCAAAGTTTACTGGGATATCTTCTTTTTAAAAACATCTGGGGTTGGGGATTTAGCTCAGTGGATGAGCACTTGCCTAGCAAGTGCAAGGCCCTGGGTTTGGTCCTCAGCACCACAAAAAAAAAATTAAAAATAAAAAAAAACATCTGAAAGAACACAAAGTTAATGAACATCTAGTATGACATACTATAGTAGTGTCTTTATCAAAACTTTGAGATAAAAATAAACAGGGTGATGATGGGAAAACAATTCTGCAGTAAATGATATCCTTATTAAGTGGTATGTTTTCTTGCAGAATAGCCTTACCTTTAGAGTTAATTTTACACATTAAAGTGAGTGAGTAAAACCCCCAAGAGAGCTTGGCCTGCTTGCTAAGGTGGGGAACACATCCTTTCCTTGCTGAACGTTTATCCCTCTTCATAAATGGGAGCATTTTGTATTCTGAAAATCGTGCATGGATGTTAAGGGTGCTTCCTAACCATTTTCAGCCCTATTCACATGGCGCTCCTAAAGGAAGCCCACCTCTTTCATAGAAACACTAGCCGTGTCTGGGTCACTGGGTGATGGGGACAGTTAGAATTAGACAGCAATGCTCCTGTGCTGTCCCCTCCAGCACAGCTTGGGATTGCACAGTGAGGAGAAGTGTAGCAGGTTATTGGGTTTCTTAGGCTACTTTTGAGGGATGCAGCTTCCCTTTAAAGGGAGAGCACATAACATTTGCATGTGTAATTTAAATGGTAGAACTGTATTTAGGAAAAGTGCTCTTGTAATAATAACCTCTGAAATTATGGAAATGTGGATTAAGACAAAAATATGCACACTTATAAAAAAAAAGCTTTTCGAGCAAGAGAAAATAACCTTAAAAAGTATATGAAAGCAAGCCGGGCATGGTGGCGCATGCCTTTAATCCCAGTACTCGGGAGAGAGAGGTAGGAAGATCGCCGTGAGTTGAAGGCCACCCTGAGACTACAGAGTGAATTCCAGGTCAGCCTGGACTAGAGTGAGACCCTACCTAGAAAAACCAAAATAAATAAATAAATAATAAAAGTATATGAAAACATAGGTGACAGTATGTTGAAGATATAAAATGCAGAGAAATATTTTATTAAAAGTCAAAGCCCAAAGTGCATATGGCAAATAATTAATTGGGTAATTTTTACATATTGTGACATACACTTTTAAATTCTAAGAGATGTGTATATTAATTCAGTAAAAAAAATGTTCTTATATTGTGGCACAGTAGTATATGCCTGTAATTCCAGCCCACTTGATACTGAAGCCGAAGGGTCCTGGCTTCAAGGCCAGCCTGGAATCCATGGCAAAACCATAAATAAATAAATAGTAAATAAACAAATAAATAGGCCCTACAAATTTGATATTTATGGCTGTTATGGTAGTGTCTGAAACGCAGCTTAATCATGAATAGTGTTTGCTCACTAAGCAGTAATAATAATTTACCTAATTAAGACATTAGTCAAAAACATTTAGCCATAACCAAAATAGATCACTTGGAGGAAATCCTCAAAGGAAGGCTCTTTGTTAATCATGTGGTTTAAAACTTATAGATGAACACCTGCACAAGAAATCTCAAAAAGTTACCTAAAAATGCAACCAGTTCACACACACAAAAAGCAACCAGTTCCCTCAGGTATGAATGTACACACACATACACACCCCTTACTATGTATCTGTGACATAAAGATGCTAATTCCAAAACCTCTCATGAAAAAGAATTACTGCCACATCGATTAATTACTGATCATGTATATGGTTATAAATAGAATTCACTATGACTGTATTTAGATGTTTTGGAACACTGACAGACGGTATTTAGAAATTCCTCAATGTTGCCTTTCCTCAATGTTGCAGAAAATGGTGTCTGCAAAAGCCATGGCTAAAGTAAGCATCGTCATGCTTGCGCTTTGTTTTCTTACTGAAATGGATGGGAAACCTCTGAAGTAAGTCGTACAGCTCATTCTGCACTGGGGAGTCCTGGACCTGGGGTGGGTGGCTGGTTTGAGAATTGAGACGTGGGGAACTCACCGAGTGGCCCTCCCTGTTTTCCGCTCTTGCTAGGAAGAGAGCCGTCAGTGAAATACAGCTGATGCACAACCTGGGCAAGCACCTGGCTTCCATGGAGAGGATGGAATGGCTGCGGAAAAAGCTTCAAGAGGTGCACAATTTCGTCAGCCTTGGAGTTCCACTGATTGCCAAAGAAGGTGGTTACCAGAGGCCCCTCAAAAAGGAGGACAATGTCCTTGTTGACAGCGGCACAAAAAGCCTTGGAGAGGGGGACAAAGCTGATGTGGATGTGTTAGTGAAGGCTAAATCCCAGTGAGCAGAACACCGCCCTAGACAGCGCAGGGCAACTATATTACATGCTGCCACCTTTCTTTCCCAGGCTATATGGAGATGACCATGTGCCAATACTTATAATAGGACCAAAATCTGCATGCAAGCCGCTGTCAGTTATGACAGCTGCAATTTGGGGGGATTATTTTGATTCTACTTTTGCTCGTTTCTGAGCTTTCAACTCTTCTATTTCAATGTTTTATTCTTTTTAAAGTATGTCATTACATAGCTTATAAAAGAATACATTGCACATTTCACTCCTCGCCCTTGTTATAATGCAAAATAAAACTTTAATGATCATGAATCAAAACAAGTAGAGCATTTCTTATTAAAACTATGTGGTCTTGGTTAGATATATTGATGTGTTTGCCAAAACACAAAGGCTTTCTTTGTGTGTGTGTGTGTGCATGGTATGTCTGTATGTGTGTGTATGCACACATGTGTGAGCACAGGGGTGCATGTGTGTGGAAGCCAGCTGCATATGGATCATCTCCCTCATTTTAGAAAACATAATGAAATACTTCAGAAAAGAGGCAGGAAGTGGTCTGAGACCTGGCTGTAAAGTATTTATAAATGCACAGGGGTCATATCTCTACTCAGAGCCCCACATTTGAAGGAATATAGATGTAGTGTTTATTTATGATTGTCAGATCCTTATTGGTCCTTTATTGTAATATATATGTGTGTGTGTCTTGCATTGTGCATACAATGATAAACAAAATACCCATGCTTCTTTTCTTCATGGAGTGCAACATGGAGACATTAATTTGTGACAACTTTGAGGAGTGCTATGTAGGGAAAACACAGCTAACTACAGGAGTAATGCAGAGCCCCCCTGCTATTAGATCAATGATATCCCACAGAACCACATGCAACAATGGAAATATTCTACCTTATGTGACGTCTGTATTCATGGTTGCATATCTATCTACAATGTGGCTAGTATAGCTGTGAATTAATTAATTTCAACTTAAATTGCAAGTTGTTGATGCCTATCCATTAACCATTTGTGCACTATTAATAAAATTGCAAGATTAAAAAAATAGTAATTGTGGCCAGTGGTCCCAACATTGGACAGTGTAGATCAAAGTCCTTTAAGCTCCTACAATTTTTCACATCAAGCTCCTTCGTGCTAGAAATTAAATATCTTATAGGCTTTATTTTCCTCTTTATTAATTAATTGAATTTTTGTCAGCACACAAAGAAATGGGTTTCATTATGTTTTTAAACAAGTTTTGTTTCTTTTACCCCCTTTCTCTCCTCTTTCTTTCTTTCTTCTTTCTTCTCCCCTCAAGTTGGCCTCCTTTCTGCCTTTATACTACAGGCTTCCTTTGGTTCTTTCCCCTCTTTCATTACCTCTTAGTCCCGTCTTGTGGAGTTTATATAAAACACATATGTAGTTTTTTAAGAAAAATAAAATGAGGGGCTAGGGAGATGGCTCAGTGGTTGGTGGCACTTGCTTACAAGCGTGCCAGCCTGAGTTCAAGCCCGTGACCCCAAGGCATCTCTAGTGACAGAAGATGGGTGCAGGAGTCTCTGCAAGCTCCTGGGTCAGCCAGGCTGGTGCACACACAGCGACAAAACACTGGTTCATAAAGGAAGGTGGAGGACAAACTCCCCAAGATGTTCTCTGACCTGTACAAACACACACACACACACACACACACACACACACACACACCCCACATACATACACACACAACATATAAATGCACACCCCACATACATATATGCATACACACACATAAATAAATAAATGAGCATTCACTATTCAGGTTATGTAACAGAACTTTCTTGACCTTCTTTGATAGCATGCCCTTTTTTTAGCCATATTCCCAATTTAAGTTGATTATTATTCTCTCATACTTTTTATAGACTAGTATTTTTCTTTGGATTTGATAGTATACTAATATTTTTTCAAATATTTGCTTTTTCAAGACATAGAATCTGTCTTTCTAGCCTTTCTCCCACAATTCACCATGTTCAGCCTTATCTCCCAATTTTCAGGTTTTTGCTACTCACCATCCAAATAAAGGTTATTCACTAATTTTTTTTTTAATTTTGGGAGGTGGATTTTCGAGGGTTTTACTCTATCCCAGGCTGACCTGGAACTCACTATGTAGTCTCAGGCTGGCTTCAGACTCACAGTGATCACCTATCTCTGCCTCCCAAGTGCTGGGATAAAGGTGTGTGCCATCACGCCTAGCAGGTATTCACTTGTGAATTAGTTTGGATAATGAAATTGCTGTAAGAATAAATCCACAATGTATTTTTACCTAAATTAACTTAGAGGGCTATTTCTTATTTGCATAACATTACCTGAATATTGCACTACTGAGCATGTCAAGAGATGCACAGAGTAGACATGGACTCCAGTTTTATCATATTATACTAGCTGTGCTTCCATACATGCAGCCACAAGTATGAAAGTATTATGGGTCAGGTTTGGAGAAATTGGCATACGCTTATGTTCCAACATGGAGGCCACCTTGCTAACCCTGGCAGGAATAGAACCCACGTCTGATCCAAATGTTTTTAATAAAAGAAGAAAGGGAGCAGGTCCTGAGGTCTGGGTGGAGTTTTCCCGGGGGCACTGTCAGCAGCTGCAGAGGGAAATCGGTGGGAAGCTGCAGCCGCCGGATGTCTCATAGAGACATAGAGCTGGGGGTGGATGCAGGTTGTGTCCGGCAAGGTACGAGACTCAGACGCAGGCAGATGTGTATAGTGTATCCACGTGTTCTTTATTCAACGGGGAGTGCTTACATTTATAGGGAAGAGAAGCCAGGAGGATGAGGAATAGGGAAGAGCAAGGGGATTGGTTAGTCAGGGTGGTGAGTTAGTGGTCTGCAAGGGGAAAGGTGAGTGCAGACAACCTGTGAATACCTAATTTGTATAATTGGGGGGCCTGAGTGGCGGGAAACACGTGATTCTAGCCACGGTCCGTGGGGATGGGTACAGGGAAATTTGTTGCTTGGGTCTGACACCCATTGCCAGTCATGCTGAGATGGGAATGCTGGGTTCCTGTGGCTTGCTTGTGGGGGTTGGGAGTCAGGGTTGACGATGGAGCTGGTGAAACATCTACCAAATTACCATCAGGGTTTCAAGCCTGTTCAAACATCATTAACCCTTTGTTCTTCGTGTCCCATTAGCAATACCGACATGATCCAATCTCATTCAAGATGGCTGCAAAGCAACAATTCAGCAATGTTCTTGGCTTCTTTTTAATGTTTCCATTATATATACCTGTGCACTGGCCCTGGAGGCCACCAACCAATCAGGTCTCTGCCTTTATATACCTGATGATAAGTCATCTGAATTGGGTATCTGCCCCAAGTCAAGGAGCCTAACTGTGTGGAAATCTTCTTGGCCTCCCTTTACTCCCCTGGTCTTTGCTTCCAGGCTCCTCTTGATAAGTCTTCTCCCTTCCCATCTGGGCAGGAGAGGCTCTCTTTTGGCAAGACTCCACCACCTTGAAAATCCAAAATAAAGAAATAAAATAAAAATAAAAGCAGGGATCCACATTTGAGAGAGAACACACACACTTGTAAATTTCAGGGCCTGTGTTACCTTTGCCAAGTTCATAGACGCCAAGTGTAACTCATTGTTTTGATATTTACCAGTGGGAGTACAGGTGGGTTGAACTTCCCTCTACATGTTGGCTATTTTTGTTCTGGTCTCCTGGTCTTGAGTATCTGACTTCTTTTTTTTTCTTTTTGGTTTTTCGAGGTAGGGTCTCGCCTCGCTCGAGTCCAGGCTGACCTGGAATTCACTACGTAGTCTCAGGGTGGCCTTGAACTCACTGCGATCCTCCTACCTGTGCCTCCCAAGTGCTGGTATTAAAGGTGTGCACCACCACGCCCAGCTTCATGATTCTTCTTTCTGTACGTATATGAAATCTTCTTACCTTAGCTGTCAGCACTTAACCCATGGACATGCATCCCAGATGCTTTTCAGAAACTTGCTACTCATGGATGCATCTAGAAGCACCAACTCCTCTGGAACACAGCATAGAGAAAAAAAAAACACCCTTAAAATGTGGGCACCTTGGATCTGGCTCAACTTCAATCTCCACCATGATCAGTGTTTAGGATTAATTCAGAGTCAGCTCCTGGATATTTACCCAGCAGCCTCTAAGTCAGCATGCCACATGGAATCAGCCTGATGCCCATCAACGGAGGGATCAAGATATGGTGCATAGACACAGGGGAACTCTGTCATTTGTAAACAGTAAAATGATGACATCTATAGGAAAATGGACAGAAGTGTCTAAAGATTAATGTTTATCCAAATAAATCATACCCAAAAAGCTCATGTTTTCTCTCAAATATAGAATCTATATTTAAATTTATAAGTATAAGTATGTATACATATATAGAAGTGGAAAGGAGCCTATGAGAAGGGAGCGAAGAGATCCATGGAGGTGATAGGTGGGAACAAGAGATGGTTATGGACTATACATGACATAAAAGTCAAAGGAGAGCATCTTTGGGGGATGTGATGGTTAGGTTTTGTTGTCAACTTGACCTTTTTAGTAAATTTGGGTGGGTCTCTGAGGATGTTCACAGGCAGCCCTCTCAGTAGGAGGCAGGATGCAAGGAAGCTCAGGAGAGCTAGAAATGAACATCCCTTCCTGAGAGGGCAGTACAGGAAGGAAATTCCTGAGACATGGGAAGCCAACAAATCTGGAAAAGGGTTGCAAGACCCCCACCCTAAGGCTATATAAAGGGGAAGTAAATCTCTTCCCTCTTGTTGGGGTCAGGTTTCTAGTTGCTGCGCAGAAAGAACCCAAACAAAGCGGCTTGTGGAGGAATGGGTTTATTTGGCTTACAGACTCGAGGGGAGACTCCATTCTGGCAGGGAAAACGATGGCATGAGCAGAGGGCTGGACATCACCTCTGCCACAGCACTGCAAACAGCGGCAGAAAGGTGTGCCAAACTCTGGCAAGGGGAAGCTGGCTTATAACCCCATAAGCCCGCCCTTGACAACACAGCTTCATCGAGGTTGTAAAACCCAAACTGCCATCAGCTGAGGATCTATCTATCAGAACACATTCAATTGTTTGTGGGGGACACCTGGATCAAACCATGACACCTCTCCTGCCTGTTTTTGCTGGTGTGTGTGTATGGTGTTGGTTATGGCCTCTCTCTCTCACTTTCTCTCTCTCTCTCTCTCTCTCTCTGGACCTATGAAAGGGGGCCAGCCTCTTTCACCATATGTAACTTCTCGATCTGTAGCTTCAATAAATCCTTTCCTCCCATAAACTGTGTCTGGTTTGAGGTTCATCCAAGGGCCTAACAGCCTGAGTTCAATTCCCCAGTATCCATGTACAGCCAGATGCACAAAATGGTGCATGCATCTAGAGTTCATTTGCAGTGGCTGGAGGCCCTGGCACACCCATTCTCTCTCTCTCTCTCTCTCTCTCTCTCTCTCTCTCTCTCTCTCTCTCTCTCTCTCTGCTTGCAAATAAATAAATAAAAATATAGTATTATTTCAAGACATGGAATCTGCCCTTCCAGCCTGTGATTTCCTTTCAAGCAGTCCACCACACTCTCTCCATTTTCAGGATTTGGATAGTCAGCCTTTAAACACAGAGTAAGTACTCATTTCTGAATTAGTTTGGATAATGAAGTTTCTACAAGATAAGCTCTGACATGCATTTTCAACTAGATTAACTGCAGGTTTGTTTCTTGTTAATATGACATTACTTCAGTTTCCTAATGCTTGGCAGACGAACAAGGTCATAGGGAAGCTGTGGTCTTCACCTTGGCCATGCCATTCCTGCTGTTTCTACCTAGGTAGGCAGGCCAGGCCTGGAAATGTTGATTCCATGTGTTTATTTTCCACTGACTATAATATAGTCATGTGAATACACTTCCCAGCATGATGTGGACATGAAAGCAGTTTGGATCTGTAGTCATTGTCATAGGGTAAAACTACAACGGGAAATTGGTGGTGAGCCACATAGCCACACAGCTTTCAACAGGTCTTCAGCTCTCTCATAAACTTGCTCTTGTATCCAGTTAGGTGGACGTTCAAAGGAATGGGTGCAATCCAACAGGAGCATGACTTCTTCGATCCTATGGTTGGGAGTGAGAGAACTGAGAGTGAGATCATCTTGGAGAGCAGAGTCCTTTATATAAAACCCATGCTTGCAGAGCTGCAGGCCAGTCCATCAGCTGTCCGCTTGACTTGACTTAGACTCAGCACCAGCTGAGAGCTGAGAGCTGAGAGCTGAGAGC
>PVHP010017159.1:0-34826 GCA_004024765.1 Zapus hudsonius
TGGAGCCCGATGGGGCCATGAGGATGAACTGTGGGTTGCAATGGAGACCCAGTGAATTCCAGGACTATGGATGGGTGCCAAGGCGAGCTGCCAGTACCGGATGACGTTTTCCCGGACTGTGAGTAGCCGAGCTGGAGGGGCGGAATTGAATCTCCAAGAGAGACTTGTGTTATTGGTTAAGAATCATTGAGCTTGGAGTCAGAGATTGAAGGTGCCCTGTTTGTTTAAAATCTTGTATTGGTCAATCTGTTTTTGCTGTGCCTCATGTTTTGCATTGTGAATGTTCTGTGCCATTATGGGTTTATTTTTGGTATTATGGCTCAGTTGAAAGCTGCGGGGACTTAAGAGTTGAGTTGAACATATTGTGTTATATCTTGAATGATTATTAGTTTGTGGGAGCCAGGGGGCGGACTGTTATGGTTTGATACAGGTGTCCCCCACAAACAATTGAATGTGTTCTGATAGATCGATCCTCAGCTGATGGCAGTTTGGGTTTTACAACCTCGATGAAGCTGTGTTGTTGGGGGCGAGCTTATGGGGGTTATAAGCCAGCTTCCCCTTGCCAGTATCAGTGCTGTGGCAGAGGTGATGTCCAGCCCTCTGCTCATGCCATCGTTTTCCCTGCCAGAATGGAGTCTCCCCTTGAGTCCATAAGCCAAATAAACCCATTCCTCTACAAGCCACTTTTGTTTGGGTTCTTTCTGCGCAGCAACTAGAATGCTGACCGCAACAGGGGGTGTCATATCTCTGGATATTCTCCTCCACCATTGCTCTTACAATCTTTCTGCCCCCTCTCCTGCTCAGTTCCCTGAGTCATGGTGGGTGAGTATTAAGGCTGCTTTATTATTGAGGTTTTAGGGGCCTCTGTACATCTGCTTTAGGTTGTGTTGAAGATCATTGGTGTCTGTCTCACTGTTATCCAGGGTTGACTGATTGGCTGTGGTTATTGGTCTCTTGCTTTTCCCAACAGAGGTGTGGTACCTGCTGCCTTCAACTTAAGTTTAGAGTAACCAGCTTTGTTTAGTTAGACCCAAAAGCCAGGGATCATGAAGGCATGGATGATGTCCTCTTCTCTCCTCACCTCTAGGAAGCCACATGAATCCAGTGTGTGGTGATGACCAAATACTATGTGAAAATTTGCTTCTATTCAATCACCAACACTGCACTCATCAACCCAGGCTAGATGGCCTCATTTCACAACTTGGTCATGTAGCAGCTTCCTCTCTGACCTCCTGGCCAACATTCTCCAGGCCGAGTTTCAGACAGAAGGATTTCCAGAAGACGCACTTGTGAGTGCGTGCCTTTCCGTTCTCATCCTTGGGGCTCTCTGCTTCCAGGAGACAGAAGCTTCAACTTGTGGTTCTTTGTACTTCTGCTAGAAGTCTGCTCCACTGACCCTGTCATGTGACTCTCCAGACACTGTTCCTTAAGTTGAGGTGCTCTGTGATCAGAATGAGCGTTGTCTGGAAATATCCCAGAAATGCAAATTCCAAGGCCCACCCAAGAAAGACCCACTGAATCTGAAACTCTAGGGGTTGGAGTCTAGACACTGTGTTAAGTCTCCATGGGAATCTGGTGGCTAAAAAGTATTTTCAATATTAAGTACTAGTACCCATGCTCAGTCATGTCAGATTAAAACCATATCAGAAGGTTCAAGGGGAGACTTCATTCCACATGCATATGTAGAAAGGTTGGGAGAAGGGGTGCTTGAGATGGAGCAGGTGTTCTGACTGTAAGCTTCACATACGTCTCAAGAATTAGGCAAACAGGCATTTTGTTCTACTAGATAGACCCATAAGGACTACAGTTCATTTACGTGAGAAAACTGGAATTTAAAGGGTTTCTGTCCTTGTCATCTTTTGAGTATGTGTATAGTCTATGGAAAGGGCGGTTCATTGCAGGAGTCTCTTCTGGAATATAGAGGGTATGGGGTTGCTTAACCTTGGTCATGGTTCAGGTAAAATTCAATATTTTTGGTCACTTATATTTGCTGTGATCTCTCCATTGCTGATCCTTGATACTCGGTCAGCTGGTTTGGGTTTTCCTGTTCAGTTTCAGCCCACTTCTGAGCTCAGTGGGTCTGTTGATTACTGATATCTTTCACTGAATCTTCTCCATCCTAGACCCCACATGTCATCTGAGCCATCTACCTCCATTTGTGACTGGGAACTAACAGGATTTTTAAAAAAAATCTTTAAAAATGGAAAGAATGTTTCTTGGATGGCATATTTGAATGTGAAATACCCCCCACTATACCCCCATAGATAGCATCATGTGATTGAACACTTGGTTCCCAGCTAGTGGTGCTGTTTAGAAAGGCTGTGGAACTTCGAGAATATGAACCCTTGCTGAAGGAAATGGGTCATTGGTGTGGTTATTGAGGTTTTATAGCCCAACCTCACTTCCTGTTCCCCCTCTACTTTCTGACTGTGGACACAATGTAACCAGCTGGATTCTTGCCCAGATTGTCATGCTTTCCCCAACATGATGGAATTGTAACCCTTCAAAACTGTAAGCCAAAATTAACCCTTTCTCTTCTGCTGCTGCCTCTTGTCACAGCAATGAGTCAAGTAACTAATGACGCGTGTTATTTTTTTAAGTCTACAATGCCCCTGAGAACTTCCAGGCAGCCAGGAATTTCACATTTCCCCATGGGTACAGCTTCTGCGTGGCTCCTGTAGCCTCTGCCATCGGAGCTCTCTTTTTCCAAGCTCAGATATCTGTTTTTATTATTTATTTTTGGGGTAAGGGGTTGTGGTTGTCTACTTCCTTCTATTTTCTACAAGGCAAGGTAGAGGTGTTAAGCTTCCTAAAGTTACAGATAAAGAGCTTAACAGCCCGTGGGAGGGCCAATTAGAGTCAATTATAATGTAATTGAACTGCCTTGTATTTCTGGCTTGTAGAGAACTTCTTTCTGGAAGGAAGATTGTACTTTTCTTCACACCATGATTGGGGCAAATCACAGCAGCCTGGATTCACAGAAAATAGCTTTGACCTTAGCAATATTGGGGTAGAGTTTCAGGGAGGCAAAACTGTCTTGTGAGATCAATACCAGAGACGCTAGCTCTGCGCCACTATTTTGAAAGGGCAAGGAAAGTGATTTTCCCATTTCTTTGACTTTTCTTGCTTTTTTAAGAGAGCTGCTAAATTATTACAAAGCACAATTGACCTTTCCTGTGCATGGGTTCATGGGTTCAATACCCATGGATACAGTCATCTGTGGGTAGAAAATATACTGTGAAAAAATGAATTGCCTCTGTACTGAACATGAAGAGCGTTTTCCCTGCTTGGCATGATCTAAATAATACATTATTACAACTGTTTACGCAGCTTTGACATGGCTTTAGGTATTATAAGTAATCTAGAGAGGGTTTCAAGTATGAGGGTGGATATGCCAATATGACATTTTAGATAAACGACTTGAACATCCAATGGTTTGGGTGTCTTGTCTAGGGTGGGTCTTGGAATCAATTAGTATGGATAACAAGGGAGAACTGTTTATAAAAGAACTGACATCGGAGCTGTAGGAAGTAAGAGAAGTCAACATGTTGGAGAAGTAGGAAGTGTAAAGAGAGTTTCTCAGATGATCATACATTTGCTCCAACTCTCTTCACTGTTAGGTGTCAGGAGTGTCTACCATTGCCAGCAGCCATTCCCCGGTGATCAGTCTTTGGAGACAGTGGTCACATGACTGCCCTTTATTACTGCATCCATTTACAATGCTTCCCAGGTTGTAGCCTACATGGCTCCCCAAAGATATGTAACCACGTTTCCTAGTGACAGCCATCACTGCAACACATCCTCCTTGTTTAGGTTCCTCTCCTAATCATTCTTCAATCTTACTGTCTCTCATTCCTCCTCCCCAGAATTACACACTGTAACATAATAATATAAAGGAACCCTTAACCACACACTCATCTTTCTGAAGAACCCAGGATGAGAGTAATTAATTTTGTGAGAATGTTATAGCAAAATAGATTTTTATTTGTTTTCATATTTTTTTTACAATCTAGCAAATAGATGAACAGATTTAGAGCCTAGTTCAGGATACAGGACCCCCAAAGTGACAGAAAAAAGGCTGCCTGGTGGTGTCATGTGTTGTATCATGGAGCAACGGGTAAGAAGGCAAAATGGTGCAGCCGCTTTGGAAAATAGCTTGTCAGTTTCTTAAACACTAAGCATAGTCTTGCCACATGATAAGTGCTTTTTGATATTTAACCAAAAAAGTTTACAGGTTATGCCTGTAATAAAACCTTAAATAATCAACACCCACATAACATGTTGATAGATTCTGTTTCCATAATTACTCAAATAGAAACAAGTCCCCTCCCATAGGTGAGTAGATTATCAGACAAATGAAGGTACATACAATGGAATACTATTTAGCAATAAGAATAAATGGGCTATCAAACCACATAGATATGTGGAGGAAACTTAAATGGATGTTACCCAATGATAAAACAATCAGAAAAGGCTTCTTATTCTTACAATGTGGTTCCAACTATGTGACAGTCAGTGAACGGCTAAGGAGTAGATAATGAAAAGACACAGGATTGGGACACTGGGGGGGTGAATTCATGGGATTCATGGGATTATTAGGACAATGAGTTGCTCTGTATGCTCCTGTAATGTTGGGCACATTGCATTCTATTAACCTGTGCAACACAGAGAATGAATTCTAAACTGAACTATGTACTTTAACCAACAATAATGTCTCCATATCAGTTATCAGCTATATAACCAGTTGTCATAGTCAGCCACATACCACTGAGATGAACCTCCAAACCAGGCACAGTTATGGGAGGAAAGAATTTATTAAAGTTACAGATCCAGGGGAAGTTCCATAATGGCAAAAGAGGCTGCCTCCTTTTCATAGGCCCTAAGAGAGAGAGAGAGAGAGAGAGAGAGAGAGAGAGAGAGAGAGAGAGAGAGAGAGAGAGAGAGAGAGAGAGAGAGACCATCACCAACACACACCAGCAAACAGGCAGGGGAAAGAAGAAAGATTATTTCCTTCCCCTTTATATAGCCTTAGGGCGGGGTCTTGCAACCCTTTCCTAGACTTATTTACACCCTGAGTTTCTGGAATTTCCTTCCTGCACTCCCTCCCAGGAAGAGATGCTTGTTTCTAGTTTCCCTGAGCTTCCTAATATCCTGCCCCCTACTGAGAGGGTTGCCTTCATGTAAATAATCCCAAGGTTACTAAACAGGTCAAATTGACCACAAAACTTAATCATCACACCAGAGTATCATATAACGGCACTATGATGACGGTATGGGAAACTTCCAGGGTGGCAAGAGAAGGTAGATGGGAACTCTTAGTACTTTCTAGTTAATATTTATGTAAACCTTAAACTATTCTCAGAAAGATAGTCTACTTTTATCTGAACTCCTACTCAGTGACTTAGTTTTTCCTGGGGTGAGGACCAAACATGAGTATCATTTATATGATCCCCAGTGAACTCCAATATGGAGGGAGTGCTCTGTTACATTAGGGTACATGGACAGAAGGCTTGGCTCTCCCCTGGTGGCCTTTGTGCAAAGGTTTTTCTCTCTAGAGGCACTTGTTATCTGGGTAATGCTGCATGGGCAAAACAACAAGCTCAAAATTAGGGAAGAATGTGGAGTTTCTAATTCTGCATATTACATAAACACAAGGCAGGTCATATTAGTTTTTGGAATAATTAACTATTTAATCACCTATAAAATTTGTGCTTGCAATTTTATTAAGGAAGTGAAAGTCTGGCCCTTACTGCTCAAAGTGTTTGTGGATCCCCAGCATGGGCATTATCTCTGGTTTATTCAGATTTTTGTGCTTTTTACCCTTAGTGTAGGAAATGGATACTCAGGGGCTCAATGTGGTGTTATTAGGCATTCCAGATAACACCAAAGTGCAAATGTGTGAAAGCTATTGGTCTAAGCAAAGGAGAGTGCACATAGCACTTTCAACTTGGCTACCTGGGGTGATTACTTGTGTCAAAAGGATGCTTGGGTTCAACACCCTAAATTGTGATTTCACTAGTTTAGGATGTGTTCTGGGCAGTGGGACTTTCCCAAATGAGTCCATGGTGCAGAAGTCCTGGAAAAGTTTGCCATGAAGATAGGAGCCTATACATCTCAGGGTGATCACCAATAGGAAGATCTCACTACTCATCTCCTCTGAAATCCCTCCTGCAGCTTCTCTGGTCTGCATCTTCCCTAACTATCATCTGACAAGGGTAAAGAATCCTTACTGATATTTCTTTCCTTTCTTCTGAAACTTGTATTGCAGTACTATGACATAGCTTTTGTTATAGTGGCTTTCAAAAGCAGTATGGTTACATGGTACTAGATTCTTCTTACTCAGCTCTTGCTCAAAAACAAAACAAAAAAAGAAACAAATAAACAAAAACCAGGCAGCACTGTAATTTCTAAAAGCTGGACCTTTTCTCTTGACATTTCTCCTCTCTTCCTCATCCTCTTCCAAACATTAGTGAACTATAGAGCTTACGGATTTAGTACTACAGAAGATTTTAGTAAAGAGTTTCATTGCGGATGGCGAGAGGCTAATAACTGGACTTGGAATCTTTTTTTATTTTTAAATATCTTTATTATGAATAAGAATATACATTGTATGAGAAAATCTTGTGAAGGTGTCCTTTTTTCCCTCCTCTCTGTCCCCTACCCTCTGGAGTACTTCCTCAGCATACTGGATCTGTCCATAGGTTAGGGAGTTATGAACTGCACCAGAGGTAGCCAGGTTTTCTTTCTTTTTCCTTCCCCCTTTGTGTGCTGTTGCTGAGGAGGGCGATGTCTCTGAATATTCTCCCCCATCATGGCTCTTACATTCTTTCCGCCCCCTCTTCCGCTCAGTTCCCTGAGTCATAGTGGGTGAGTTTTGAGTCAGCTTTGTTGTTGAGATCTAAGTATCTCTGGACCTTTTCCCTGGGTTATGTTGCCTATCATTGGTATCTGTCTCCATTGACCTTTCGTGGATTATCAGACTTGCTGTGGTGATTGGTCTCCTGTTTGTCTTGTCACTTTCTCATAGGTTTCATTTGGGCCCTGATGAAGGCTAGGTGTGGTTTGTCTCCTGCCAAGATGTCAGCCATCATCCCATATCTTGGTGGAATTGAGTTGTCCCCGGCTCTCTCACTGCCTTCTGAAAAACACAAACAGAATCTCCATAGGAGAGTGAGATCAATATAGGTTAAATGAGACAACAGTGCTATTTTGGATAGTTCCTAATGGGTGTAGCCTCTCTGTAGGTCTCTGGTAGTGGGAATTTCCCCTAGGAGCCCCAGTTCTTGGTCCCCATAGGATTTGGAATCTTGAAGGAGGATGAGTCTGGATTTAATAAAGCCTTTGTAGAGAAGTATGAGGTAGGCATGCATGTATCTCTGAGTCTAGGACAAGAGTGACATTTTGAGGGTTGTAGTCGGCTGAGCACAACAATAGTGGAGAAAGAATTGACAGGAGGTATGTTTACTCTTTATGCTAGAATACAAAGAGTAGGTCAATGACACACACACACACACACACACACACACACACACACACACACACAGAGAGAGAGAGAGAGAGAGAGAGAGAGAAAAGTAACCTGCAGCACAGGGCAATGGGTCGTGAGGGTTCTCTACTTTGGGGAAGTACATTTTGGGGTCAGTGAGTTCTTGCATATGTGTATACAAATCACTTGCATGTGTGTATATAATTGATCCTGGTATATAAATCGCTCCATGTGAAGAAGCGTAGTCCAGATTTGACAGCTATGCATGGAATTTCCAGTTATGGAATTTCTGCCATGCAGATGAGGGACATTCGAATAAGGGAAGTCCTGATTGATCAGAGGGTAAGCCTGGGCAGAGGCTTTGGTCTCAGGGTGCTGAGAAGCAGCGGTTTGTGATGTCATGGTGCAGCTAGCTCTCCATGGCTAGCACTTTGGATTTCTGGACCATGCTTTTAAACACTCTCTAATAGGGACCCATTCCATTTTCTGGTCTCCTATTAATGGCCTCCCAACCACAAGGATTGTCTGTGTTTGATAAAGGTGACTGAAGGCTTGCTCAGAGTCTTCAGAGCTTTGCAGGGGAATTCTGTGCACAGGTCTGATATTAGTGCTGTGAAGTGTCCCTGGGTGCATTAGTTTTCTATTGTGTAGAAGAATTTGCTACCAACTTAATGGCCTAAAAAGCACACTTCACACTGGGGCCAGGAATCCAGTTATGAGTTATGTGGGTCTTGCAGTCAGGGTATCACAGGCTGTGATCATACCACCTTTCTTTTTGGAGCCTGAGGTTTTCTTCTAAGCTCACATGATGTGACAGAACACAGTGCCTGGGATTGTAGGACTGAGTATTTTCTTTCTGGACATGATGGGTCAGCCTTCAACTGATAGGTGCTATTATTTCTGGTTTTGAGAGCAATGGAGTCTTTCTCAGCTCTCGTGGGATTAGTTTAGGAGCTCACATGCAGAGACTCACTGGTGACTGAAACTCTCCCAGGTAGTGGCTCTTAAGTGCATGTCTTTGGACCCACCAAGAGGGATGAGTGCAGACATTCAGGGTTGGTTAAACAAGGGCGCATTAGGAGGTGAAGCAGAAAGTGGAAGTAAGGCAGACCTCTTCAGCCATGAGGAGTCCCAAGCAGGCAGCTGCCTAGTGACTTGGATCAGGTGTTTTTCTACCCTTGGAGATACCAGTTAAGCACCAAATTGAGGTGGATTGGACTGCTTACCTGAGATGTATGTGGGGGCTTCTGATAGGCTGATGGTTTTATACTCTTGATGGTGTCAACTAGGAATCAAGTTGGTGGATTGGAATGGCTACTGTGTGTGTACATCAGTGGCTTCTGATAAGCTGCTGGGTTAGACAGAGGACTGGTTACTTTGAATAGGCCAGCCAACATAGAAGTCAGGGATTTGCTTGAATTTTAGTTCTCAGACTCAGCTTTCTGGATTCCTGTGTAATCTCTGTACTCATTGGCTCTGACCTGTCATACAGATTTGTGCTTTTTGGACCTGTAACTCTGACTAGCTGCCTACAATATGGGGGCTACCTTACTCCTAATCCCCATTACTAACTGCAGGGCTTTGCCGCAGCATTCATTAGGAACATACCAGCTGATTTCTTCCAGGTTAGGAGGAAAGTCTTTCTTCAGGATCAGCTCAGTTCTCCTTTAAAGACTTTTATCTGATTATGTCAGGCCCATCCATGATGACATTCCTTCATTCAAAAATCAATGGGCTTAGAACACGGTTTGTAACCACAAACCACATTGCAATACTTGTAGGATAGAGAAAATTTAGTGACCCCCCCATCCATACTCAAAAGCAGGTTTCATATAAAGGTAAGGATAGCAAGGAGCAGAAGTCATGGGGGATTGTCCTGGTGTCTCCCCTAAGTCCCTCCTTCTCTGGATTAGAGTAATCCAAGTTAGAAGCCTGATAGGACATCAAAGACAGATTAGGGCAGCAACGTGGATGACCCAGTGGGCGCTGATCCTTTAAGGTTTCCTAACTTTTTAAAAGCCCATAATTCTTACAGAAGACAGTCTCCGTAATGATGAGTATTCAAAAATAATTTTTAACAACTTGAACATAAGGTAAAAGGTGGGTGGCTTTATTATTCTGTCATGCTAGGGTACAAGCACCACCTAGAAGGATTAGGCAAATGAATTTTTTTTAACTCCCTGTTTGCTAATACTAAAGACCTTGTTGAAAACTTGATGAAGTTGCTTCCTGTCTTGCAGATTTTTGTTCAGTAGAGATGCAATTATCCCTGATCATTGAAATAGATCAAGTCAAAGGTTAAGGCTAATCACCCTGTTAACCTTGAGCAGTTTTGTATCTAATTCAACCATTTTATCCTAACCTGCCTTTTCAACTGCTCTCAGGGCTCCTTGTAACACCTTACTGTTTCTCTTAGTAATTAATGAGTTGAATAAATCTTTGACACATGTTCATTTTGCATTTTCAAGAGGGTTATTATTTTATATTTTTCAAAATTATAACTTTACAATGGAAAGACTTTTTTAATAGCCAGGCAGGAGACTAGGGCTTATCTGATTTCTGAGAAACAAAGAAAGGTAAATTTTGTAACTTAATATTGAAAGGTATAATTCACACTCTATATAATCATTTCAAATTCTTATAAGTTTGCTTACCATGTTCTTTTGGCGGAAAAAGGAAATAAATCCTCTGAGTGCCATATAGCCTCTCTGTGGACTGAGCAATGTCTAATCTATGGTCTGCAGGTTGAGAATGATACTTAATCACCACGTGTTGGGATGACCTTGACACTCCAGTCAAAGGGCAAAACATACAGGTCAGGGCCTCTGCCTCAAATGCTCTACTGAAAATATTTCAGATTGTCAGAATGGGCACTCTCTGAGAAGACAAAAATTCCAACAAAACCCTTGAAATGTGTTCAAGCATGATTTGATCTGATTCTTGGTAAATATTTATAGTGTAGTACAATGGAATGTTGAAAACTGAATTTGTTTTTAAATAAATTAGTGCATTCTGTTTATGTAAATCAAGTTATTTTATCCACTATAGAAAATGTATATTCATCTAAACCCATGTGTGTACAAATGCATGTGTTATGTTAATTGTGAATTTATGGTATATTCATATTCCACATTTATTTTAGAACATAATACTTGGATAATATAAAATGCGACTTCACAGGGTCACAAGCCAAGTGTCAAATGATAATTCCCAAGTGCTTGATCTATGTTGTACAATGTGCTTTCACAGAAGTTAGGGAAAGGAATGAGTTTCAGTTTCAGCCCTGTTTGGAGTTCTTAGGAACTGTTGTTTTATAGGGTGGATGCAAGCATCCTTCACCTATTAAGGATGTTCAATGTTAAGTTCTTATAGCTATCCCTGATACCTTTGTTGAGAGAATTATCTGTATTAGGCAGGGTTAACTAAAGAAACAGAACCGATAGAATACACACACACACACACACACACACACACACACACATATCATAGTCAGTCACATGCTGCTAAGATGAGCATCCAAACCAGGCACAGTTGTGGGAGGAAGGGATTTATTGAACTTATAGACCCAGTAGAAGTTCCATAATGACAAAAGAGGCTGGCCCCCTTTCTCAGGTCCAAACAGAGAGAGACCCATCACCAACAACTCCAAAAGCAAGCAAGTACACTCAAACTGCAAACTGCAGAAACTCCAGACTTGAGCTGGGACCAGACCCATCCCAGAAACACCTTAGGGCTGGACCCTGGTATCTGGCCAAAGTGATATCATCTCCAGCCAGATAGCTGGAAAAACAAACGTTTGAATTTATTGAGGGGCTTTCATTCAAACTAACACACACACATACAGAGAGAGAGAGAGAGAGAGAGAGAGAGAGAGAGAGAATAAAAGGAGATTTATTGGATTGGCTTACTCCATAGAAACTGGGTAACACAACTGTGAGTATTTGCATGCTGGTGAGACAGAGAAGCAAATATCCAATCTGGAATGCCTTAGCAGGTGCCTTAGCAGTCCCAATCTGCTGTTGAAGTTCTGGAGGTTCTCTTGAGAATTGCTGGCACTGGGTCTCATTGAAAGGCCAGAGATCTGGGTCTGATGTCAGTGGACAATGGCAGAAGAAACAGATGCTCTGAGAAAGAAAAGGGCTAGCGCATATGTACACACTATCTTCCTCCGATGCATTTTTTTCAGCATGGTCCCCAGTATTGAAAGACACTTCCCACATTCAGGGAAAGTCCTCTACCCTCAGCCATTGTCCTGTATTTCATTCCTCTCTGGAAATGTGTCACTGACACACAGAAGTAAGTTTTGTCAGTCCTTGACATCTCTTAATCCAGTCAAGTTGACAGCCAGGTCAGCTACCACATCATCTGAATAGGCAGGAGCTACCTTCAGAGAAAGTGCCTGGGGATTGTCCCCCTTTCTTCAGAGCGGGGCCAGCCCAAGCCATTACTGTTTGCTCCAGGAGGCACCTAGCTGTTCACTCTTGTCTAAGGGGTTCTAACCTGTGTCACTCATACTTTCTGATCTCTATGGATCAGACTTGACCAGACTCCAGATGGTGTCACATACTCCCCTGATCTGCCCTTTCCCATTATACCTCTCTTCCCAAGAGTCCCTATTCCTTCATAATGAGACAACTGGATATAGGTCCTCATCTGATTGTAAAATGCACTTTGGAGTTCCTATAGCTCTAAACCATCCTTCATAGTTAATTGGCATTTAGCAGAAATTCTTATTGTCAATTTCACTTACAAATAGTGGATATTATCAGTTAAGTTTTCTATGAAGAAGAGCTAATGTGCACTTTAAACTCAATGAATGTAGGACCAATGGTTCTGTGACTCTGGTAGGCTACTTCTTGCATTTATCCTTGGAGAATAACACACATTCCTACCTATTCCCCTGGATGCCTGCCCCTAATGGACACCATGATGTTTCCACACTACTCAGAGGTCATCAATGACACCAAATGCATTCATTGAATTTCATTTACTTTCTGCCTCATATCCTATATGGGAAATGCCTCCTCTATTTAGGAAGTTAATACCCATAGTGATAAACAATTATAAAGTTAGAGGCAGGAGTTAACATTGAAAACATCACCATTGTGAATATGGATTCCTTTGAAGTGGTCTGTCTTGTCTGGGGATGTGACTGGGGTATATCTGTTATCTGACAAGAGCACATACTCTATTTTGTTCTAGAATTGTAAGAAGTTTTCTAATAACAATTATAATAGCTATCATTTACTGAGCACTTAGCATGAGCCACACACATTTTAACTCATCTCTCTCACCCACATAAAACACTTAAAACTTAATAACATTAGCACCAGTGAATGAAGGAAGTAGAGCCTAACCAACTTATCCACATTCATGCAACTAAAAGTTAGTGACAGCAGAAATACTGAACTTTCTGGGCACAGAACCTGTTCTGTTACACTCCACTGTGTTTCAGTCCCATGCTGCCTCATTTCATTCCTCTTGTAATCAAGGATCTAAACTAAGACATGAGGTTCCAGTGTGTAGAAAAGTAAGACACTTGTCTAGACAGGGCTGGACTCCTCAGCTATTACACACAGTACAAATTCTCAACATTGGCTGCACTAGAATAATGAGGGAACTTTTGAAGAAGGCTGATGTCTGGGTCCCACCCTTTGCATGCTTGATTGAACTGTATCCTGATGCAGGGGAGGAGGCAGGGTTTTCAAGTGTCCCCAGACAGTTATAACACTACACTTAGGATTTGGGAGTCTTGACCTAGAGCCAACACATTGGTATCTAAGTGCCTTCAAGATGTAATGAGCCAAATCTCTATTTCATCTTAGTTGAGGATAACACTTCAACATGGAATGCTCTGTTTCTTTTCTTTCAAAAACTTTTAATTATGCCTCAAAATATAGACCCAGTGCACAACAAAGAAAAAGCCAACAATTGTGTAAACCATTCAGACCAACAGAAAACTATCTGGGTTCACATGGTCTACATTCTGATACTTCTACCTAAATACCCAGGTTTAAGCATCACCCGGATCTTTGGTCCTATTGCTATCTTCAGAGAATCCCAGTACCATCTGTCTGGTGGACTCCATTGGGAGGTAACTGGTAAGCTAGACGTAGCAGTGGTTCTCTGGCTTCACCTTATTCTCTAGTCTCTTCTGCTCAGAGATAGGCTATTGAGGTCAAGCAGGTTCCTTTTAAAAATATGATAGAGGTCATTAACACATTTAAAGAAAATACACTTATATATGGGACATGTATATCTATAGATAGTGGTGGCATCTAAGAATCTGACGCCCAGATACTAGCAGTGGTCCTTTGGCATGTGGAATTATAGGTGATATTAATTTTATTTATCACATTTATTTTAATTAAAACATTTGCTGCATTGAATATTATACTGCTGTGTTATACTGTTGAATGACGTACTGTTCAACAACATATATGCTTTTGTCACTCAAAAGTACAGTTAATGAATACTTCAGTCAAGTGCTATCCTGTATCTTTAACCAAGTCAGATTCAAGTTCAAGTTGGAGGGGTATCCCAGGAGAACAGACACAGGAAGGGAACTCCCAAGGCTCCTTCCTCATCAGAGTCTGGTTTGAGGGAGGGAGGGGGAGGTAAGCTAAAACTCTCAATCAAGTGAATAGTTGAATATTTTGATTGCTATTTAAAGTGATAGGAAATTTGTGTCACATAATTATTATGCTATACGAATTGTAAAGTTTTTAAAAATTATTTTCTTTATTCATTTTCAAGCAGAGATACAAAGAGAGGGGGCACACCAGGGCCACCACCTTGTGGGTCTGGCTTATGTGGGTACTGGGAAATTGAACCCGGGGCCTTAGGCACTGGAGACAAGTGCCTGAACCACTGAGCCATCTCTCCAGCCCACAATTTGTAAAGTTTTTGATCAGTAACTAAAGCAAGGAGGCTCTTTCTTTGGCTCAGGGAACATTGCAGAAGAGAAGGTAGAAAGATTGTAAGATCCACAGAGTGGATAGGAATACCCTGAGGCTCCTTCCCCACATCCTGACAGACACTGAATAAGGTCTTCATGACCTCACGGTGAATACCAAACGCCCTATGAAGGAAGGTTTCCAGGGAATGGAAATGTGGGTCTGGATTTTGTGGCTTAACCAGAAGTTTTTGAAGGAAAAGAAATGGGGCATTCCATGTAGAAGTATTATCCTCAGACACCACCTGAGGAAGCTTTCAGGAGCAGCACCGGGAAATGGAATGACCCTGCTAACTAGCAATGAGGGGTCCCACACAGCCTTTTACAAGGGAATTAATCTTTTATTAAGAGAGAAAATTATGCCCAAATGCTTTGGGGGCTTTTTGTTCCTGGCTATGCGTGCCATGGGAAATCCCAGTTCCTCTTGAGGGTCTCAATCAGAAGAATCATCTCCTAGCATCTCCATTGGAAGGTTGAGACTCTCCAGGGGTTACATTTTCTTTTTTGGTCCTGTGTGAATGTAGAGTTTGAGTACAAAATATGCTGTTGGCTTCTCACTAAATCCCTCTCGCTCTCTGCAGGCTCTGGAAGAAGCATGAAGCTGCGTTCATGGGTGATCCTGACAGGTACACTATGCAATCTTCTCAGGGAATCTGAGAGTTCAGCTGGGCTCTTACTGCTTGCTGAAGTCAGAGTTGCTTGAGATCAGGGCAGTAGGATGGCTGGGGTCTTTGTTGAGAAAGGAGATGCATTGATACAAGCTCTAGTTTCTGTGGAAACTCTGCCCTTGAGCCCTCCTGATGGGGGAGGAGACAACACCCTCACCTGAGAACTTCCAACAGAGGTAGGGATGTTCCTCTGGGCTGAAGCAATTTGCTGAGCAAGAGGTCCCTTGTCTGGGTTTGTACAGGGGTAACTTAAAGAATTCCAAGGACGTGGGTCCAAATCCATGGTTGCAGACATAGTAGGAAGAGAGTAGCAAGGATTGCAGTCCAGGAAGGAGGAGAGGCCCTAACACAGAGAGAGTGGTGGAAGATTTCTCCTGGGCTTGTGTGTTTGCTGTGTATATCAAGTGCTACTGCAGGAATGGGAAGTCATCATCACAAAACATTGGGCTCCCATGAGAATCCCCACAGTTACAACTGGCTGAAGGTCCCAGGAAATTGTTCAGTGGTTGAAGGCCCCAATGAAACCCTAGAGGAAGTCTTGAGATGAGCAAGAGTGCTGCATCCACAGCAAGTCAGAAAACCTATGGAAGCAAATGGAGACACACACTGAGAATACTCAAAATAGTACAAAGCAGAAAGCCAAAGACTCTTAAGAGCTCAACAGTTAGGCAGACTTAAAACTCACCCACCATGGCTCAGGGACCTTTACGGAAGAAGGGGAGGAAAGATTGTAAGACCCATGGTGGGGGGAATACTCAGAGGCATTGCCTCCCTCAAAACAAAAACCAAACCAAACCAAACAAAAACTGTTTACTGCTTACACAACGCATAGCCCTCCATCCCATGGACCATTTCATTAATCCCACCAAGGAGGGCCCTCAGGGGATGGGGGCAGGGAGGAGGGCAACGGGGGTGCCATCACAAAATGTGTTCATACAGAGTTTCTACTTAACAATATTTTAATGGGATGGGTGGATTAGAAAGTTAGCTAGAATGTTAGTTTTAGAGACAGTACTTGGGACAGAGCTTTGCAATGGTTGATATTATTGAATCAGATGATGTTAGGAGGCCAGTTATTAATGCTGCCATTTCTTAGCTTACTGACCTGGGGCATATTTCTTTAAAATTCTTCCACAAAGAGGCTAACTGCAGCTTTCTTGCAGGTGGCAAGAACTCACAGTCAGATCTGAGGTTATATAAGTATGATGTGCATTGTCACTGAGAAAATACACACAGGATTGAGTTATTATGATTTGGCTGGACGCTCATCTATCCCTAAGATAAAGTACCTAAAATGTGCAAATGCAGCCCGCACACAAGCATAAAAGCAGTGCTCTGGACCTAATGTACTACCCGTGGTTCTCAGCCACAAGGGCTGAGTCCTTGGGGAAGTCTGGGAGCCGAGGAAGGAGAGGAGTAGAAATGTGGTAGAACTAGAAAGAAAGTTGCTTCGCAATGGGAAACTGCATGTATGAGAGAAGAAGGTTCTTACAGGATAGGAAGTGAAACTTTTTAGTAGCCAGGCTGTTTCTAAAACACAGAGCAGAGAGGGCTGGAGAGCAGAAGGAAGGGAGGGAGAGATGGAGGGAGTGAAGGAAAAGGAGATATGCAGGTAGGGAAGAGTATGGAAGAAGAAAATGAATAAGGGGGAATGACTGAAGGGGGAGGAGGGGAGGAAGGAAGGGAGAGGGGTACAGAGATATGGGAGAGAGAGAGGATATAGATGAAGGAGGGCAGAACAGAGGGAAGAAGGGAGGGGAGGAGGAAAGGAGGACAGAGGAAAAACAGTCTCACAGCTTTAGAGCGAAATACTTTTTTTTTTAACAAATGACCTCATCTGCAGTTTTCTCCACAGAAGAGTTCCAGACTACAATGGGTATATGTGAGAATTTATGCACGAGTGGAGTTGGTTCCTG
Source organism: Zapus hudsonius (assembly GCA_004024765.1). NCBI lineage: Eukaryota > Metazoa > Chordata > Mammalia > Rodentia > Dipodidae > Zapus > Zapus hudsonius. The sequence continues at coordinate 17,026 of PVHP010017159.1, forward strand.
CGTGACTCCTAAGTCCATCATTTTATGCGACTTTGGATTTTGGACTTGCTGTAGGACACATACATAAAGTAATCCCTCTGTTGTCAGTTTCTTGCTGTTGTGCTTACAAATCCCGAAGAGCCAGACTAGAAACTTTTCCAAGGTCATTATGTACCTAAAACAGGAGGTATCATTACTGCATGTTCAAGGCTGTCAGATACACACTGTTTCTTTGGTTCAGATTCGTGTAAACACATGACATCTAAGGTCTGGTCCCTCTGGTCCCTCAAAATGGTTCCTTATCATAAATGGAAACCAAATATGATTTTTCACTTGGGCAATTTAATGCTACTGCATTAACCTATGAGTGCTTATTTGTATAGTGAATTTTTGAAAATTATCCCTTGACCTTGGGAACTTTGACTTTTCTAAGGAAGTCAAGCTTCTATAAAGGTTGATGTTTCCTTCTTTAAATGTCCCTTGGATTTTGCATGTCCTGCTAGTTTAAATTTGACTGCTGAAATTATAATTGGATTTCCTATGATATCACTGCCTTTGGTTAATCTTACATTTGCCAGCTCATGCCAACCTGAATGGTCACTTGTGCTATGAACCTCTCTGGTGAATTTCTACAGAGAAGCTGAGCCCAGCTCTCAGTGCACACTGTGAGGTTTGTACTCTTTCTGTTCAGTTTCTCCTACTGACCATGAACATTTAGGGATTCTTATCAGACTCTGAGGTTTCCTGTCGTGTACACATCAAGAATGGCACATTATTCCTGAACAGTGGCTAAGACCTGTGCAGGCTGATATCTTTTTAATTCTGTGGCAGTCCAGCAGTTTGAGTAGAAAGGCTTTCTGTAGTCACAACACTCTGTATTGTCAACCCGCACATTCCCTCACAAATATGACTTGTTTTCTTGAAAAATATTATGCAGTGGTAAATAACAAATGTTGTATAATACTGATTTTGTTGGCAGAAAGGAAAGCGTGCTGGAGGAATTTTCTGCACAAATGGAAGGTGTGCTTCAATTTTCTGTGAGTTATGAAAATTCATGAGGTGAAAAATTCCCACTGGTTGTTTATTTAAGGGAACTACATGGTGGCTAATTTCGAGCAAATGAAAAGAATATTGCTGCTATATGGTCCTTGCAAATGAAATGGGCAGAGGACCTTTAAAATGAGGAATGAACTTTAGCCACACTAATTTAAAGGCAGGAGGTAGATCAGACAAGTTCTATTCCATAAAGTGAAGCTTAGGTTGTATTTGGTCAGTTTGTAGGTGAAGGCATTAAACTTCAAGTTCATCTGCTTTAAGGAGAGAGGAGTAATTCATAGGAAGTAATTCATAGGAATTTCACACGTGTTTGTTTTGTACATGTGTGAAATTCTTTAATGGCAGGCTTGGCTCAAGTGATGTTGGGGAGTGATCACTGGTTCAGGGTGTTCCCAGGTTCCTGTGGGTCCTGACTGTCTCATTGATGGTAAGAAAGAGGCAATGTGAGGTCAAGTATGAGGGCTAATACTTGGCTATCAGGGATGTGCCACGTAGGCCTGCCTTAACACAGGCTGAAAGACTGTGGCTGCTGAGTTCTGGAATATTCTCCTTGGTCTGATATGGTAAGGGTCCGCCACACAACCTGTTTCAGAGCAGGAGTTTAAGAGAACCAATAATGAAATGCTGTGTTTTGAAATACTTAGAAAACCAAAGTATACAAAACGGAGCTATGCATTCCATGAGGATGAAAATTATATAGATAAATAAATGAATAAGTAAATAAACAAATTAATAGAAAAAATTTCCCTATACCAAAATGAGATTGTTTGGTTTTTGGTATTCACTGAGCCTGAGGCTGTCAGGCTGTACTGAGATCTGTATTCATGACAGGTAATGTGGATGCTTCCAAGATGCTGTTCGAGCCTAACTGATCCACTGTCGGGAGTCCCCTCACCTCTCTTTTCCTGTCTGGCTTGTGCACCTGTCACAAGCTACTGTGTCCACAAAAGGTACTGCTGCATCCAGGCCATTGCATGTACCTTCCAGAGAGACAGCCAATGAGTGAAGGACATGAGGCCACCTCAAGCTGATTCTCTTTCCTCACTGTGAGGGCAGAAGTGAATGTCCTACAATGGGTTCTTGTGGCTACAAAACAAAGCTAGACTCCAGCAACACCACACCCGATCACCCCACACTGCTCATCCCCTCTTCTGCTGGCATTGTTTCCCTCACTCACCTTTGCCTGAAAACACTCCTTGAATAGAGCTCTTGAATTCAGATCCCATTCTCACACTCTGCTTTCAAAGAACCTGATTTCACACAACTTCTTATATCCAGTGATCATATCCATTGAGCCACTCCTTTCAAGACTCTGGGGCAATCTACTACTACCTAGGCCATATACCATGACAATTCATATATATAATAAATTGTAGAAATTTCACCTATATGCAGTCACATAAGACCTACTGCTCAATACAGTCATGTACACCTTTCCCTGTTAACAAGTTAAGATTTGTGTTTGCGATCTCTTTCTGGAAAACACAAGTATAGGCCCTGTTCAGTAAATACAATAAAATGACTGTGAAATTTCTCTAAGAAGCATGAATCAACTTTATTGAGGGGAAAAAATACGAAGCATGCTTTTTCTCTGTCCCTTGCCATAGAAGTCACACTTGGCCATTATGTACAATGATATTTAATATAGCTCAGCCAATAATTTATAAGAGGCCACTTAGAGGTTAGAATATTTTAGCTGCCCTGTTGCCTTTGCAATTGAAGAAAGGAAATCAGCAAGAAATACCAAAACCAACCTTTTACATTCCCTGAGGCCTTGTTTAATGGAGTGTTGACAATCACATTTCAGCAAGCCATAGCTAGATTATATCAGTGCATCTCCATCTCTAGCGTGTGCGAGAGTTATTGGGGGTCTTGCTCAATGGAGAGTCTGATTCAGAAGGTCAAACCTGAGATTGTACATATGAAAATCCTCCATCACATAGTGATGATTTTCATAGTTAACACACTGTACATATTGAAGTCATATATGTGGCAGTGTTTTCTTTTTCTTCTCTGACTATCCAGGTGAAATAATTTGAAGATTAAAATTCCAACATTGAAGTCTTTCATGACTGCAGTCCAGATCAAATTGTGTCCACCTGGCTTGTGTTGATAAGCTGTGATTCCAAGGACAGAATATAATGGTGCATATTATCTGAACAAGGACAAGGGCTGCATTTTGGCCAATTAATTTCCTAGTTGAGATAAGACAAAAACTAAAACCTTTACCTAGCTTTCAGAAAGAACTGTCACTTTGGACAAAAACAAAGTGAAAATAAACACAATCACTGTCAGGGCCATAAACAGTCTGGTTGGTAATAAAAAGCTATAATGGTCACCCTCACAGCCTAACCTTTCAAGGCTAGCACTTCACAAGTGAAATTTTTACTGTTAGCTCTTATTTGAACTCTTGAAGTTCAAGAACCTATCTTGAACATGAAATACTTAAATTATTTTACTACACTTTTACAATTTTCTAAAGCCGTGCATGGAGCAATTTATTTTCCTAATAAAATGCATATGCAGAATGTTCATAAAGCTAAAACTATGGAGTATGTAACATGTCTTTCCATGAGAATGTTGAGAAATAAGCCTTTATATACATATACATATATATGTATATGTTTCCTCTTATTGATATTTCATATATTTGTGTTGCTACTATAAACTATGGTAGTAGATGTCAGCAAAAATGGCAGAACAGGGATATTTGAAAATTCTCTCATAAAACTACATGAAATCTATCAAAAATAGTAAGAATCAGCATTTTCAGATTTCTGAAAACTGACCAAAGCTATAAGGGAAGTTACATGGGAAACATTTATTCAGTAACAGTGCACAAATCCCAGTCAAACAGTCAACTTTGTCTTAGGACACATCAGATGGTCCTCTTCCATCATCCTACCCTTCTGCTTGATGGTAGTCTGGAAAACCTACAGCCTAGAGTCACAGGTAACTCCTAAAGACTGTCAGGAACTGGTGGAGGTTGGCCAAGTTGTAAAACTTTTAGTCTGAAATGAACCAACACAGTTTTAGCTACTTTTGTATTTCTGTGCAGACAATACCTGATAGACAAGATGGAAGGGAAACCTCGTCGTGACAGAGGGTTCAGTCCCTCACAGCAGGTAAAGCATGGAGGAGCAACTCAGTTTATGGTGGTGGGGTGTGTGATAGAGGATTCTCATATCATGGCAGACCAGGAATCAAGGAATGGCAGGAACCAGGCGCTAGGTGTATAACTGCATAGTCCTAGACTCAGTGATCTAATGCTTCTTTCCAGTCTCTACCTCTTAAAGGTTTCACAGACTCACAAAATACCCTCCCCAGCTGGTGAACAGGCATTGAAAATACCAGTCAGTGGGGACATTTCAGGTTCAAACACTAACCTGTAAATAAAATCAAGAAAAATATAAAGACCAGTGGTCAAATAACTATATAGCTACTTAAGAAAGATGATATAATTGTGTTTATGAAACATACTTCTCCTATGTAATTTCTAAAAAATAAATCAATAATCATAAGTCTGCTTTGATGGGCCACATTGAGTGAAGATGCAGCTGTATAGCAATAACAACACCAAAAGATAAAAGGGGGAATTGAGCTACATTGCAGTGAAGACACCTAAGCTCACAACCTTAAAGCAGCCTTAATACTCACCCACCACAACTCAGGGAACTGTGCGGAAGAGGGGGCGGAAAGATTGTGAGAGCCGTGGTCGGGGAGACTATCCAGAGGCATGGCACCCCTCAGTAACAACATACTAGGGCCAGGATAACCTGGCTGAATACTAGGCTATCCATGGTCCCCTGTCACAAGGACTGATCCAGACGACCCATGGATCCAGTGGAGTGGGGAGGGGAGGGCAGCGGGGAATTGGGGATAACAACTCTTTGCCCACTAAATGTTGTAACTCATTATGGACAATAAAAATAAATAAATAAATAAATTTTACTAATACAGCTAGATTGTTACAAATTAAGATATTAATTGTGATCCCTGGGACATTTACTATGAAAATGATCTAAAATAGTAACGTGAATATTAAATGGCTAGAAAAAATGAATTCAACATAAAACAAACATTAATTGATGACAAGAACAAAATGTGACATATGGAATAAATAGCAAGATGACTGATAGAAATCTTACCTATGAATAAATAACTAGAATAGCTTAAACAGTTACATTATTGTCAAAATGACTTTTTAAAATTATAATTTAGTTGTATTCTCTCTAAAAGAGACGTGCTTGAAATTCAATGACTCGCTTAGGTTGGAAAAGATGATGTGTTTATATATATATATATATATATATATATATATATATATAGAGAGAGAGAGAGAGAGAGATAGTGAGAGAGAGAGATAGTGAGAGAAAGCCTCCAAAAGAGAGCCAGATTATCTATGGTAATTGTGGTGGTTAATGTTTTAAGTCAACTTAACTGAGTGAAGAAGATAACATATGACCAGCAGCATATTCTTTCTGGACATGTCTTTGAACAGTATTTCTGAAATTGATGAGCATTTGACTCTCTGCCAATGCAGACTGGATAAAAACTCACTCTGGATAATATAGGTGGGGATCATCTAACCCATGGAGGTTCTGAATAGAAGGTCTCTCTTCACTGGGGAGGAGCAACTGTCTTCTCTTACTCTGACAATAGAACTCCAGGTTGTGAGGTCTTCAGGAACAGTATATCATGTATGTCATGATATTCTCACTGCTATGCTCTCTTAGCCAATTTCCATATTAAACTAAATGTTTATATGTATATGCATATAAACATATATATGTAACATATGTATGTGTAAAGATATATTTTATCAGTTCAGTTTTCGCTAAAGATTTTTTTTCTCTCTCTCCTGCTAATGTATGAGATGCGAGCTCATTGTTTTCTTCACTGTGATGAAACTTCCCCTCATAACTGTGAGTCTGATATAGATCCTTTTCTCCCACAAGCTGCTTCTGGTCAGGTGTTTTTTTCAAAGAGAAAAGGTAACTGATAAAACCATACAGCATGCCATTATAAGAGAATAGAAGACAGGAAGAGAAAATCATGAAAAGATCAGTAATATTGGTATACTGTGGAGATACAAAATAACATGGGATTAGAAGACTAAAATTAATGAAATCGTGAGTGAGAGAGATGGCGTCATTATATCTACCAATGGGTAAAAATAATTTTAAAAGGATTATGAAGAAACATCACAGGAAGTTAACCTAGAGGAAATAAGTAACTTTCTAAAAAAATATAAATAGGAAAGTGATTGATAAACAATTAGAAAATCCAATTTGATACATAATAAACAGAATTAGTTAGAAATAAAAAATCTTCCACAAAGAAAAAATCAGGATCAGACATAGTCATTAACAACATTTACAAGTTTAAAAACCAATTAGCAAAGTAAAAAGCAAAACTTCTTAGAGCAGGGCGTGGTGGCACATGCCTTTAATCCCAGCACTCGGGAGGCAGAGGTAGGAGGATCACCATGAGTTCAAGGCCACCCTGAGACTACACAGTGAATTCCAGGTCAGCCTGGGCTAGAGTGAGACCCTACCTCGAAAAAAAAAAAAAACTTCTTCACAAAATTTAGAAGATTAGAAAATACTTCCTGACTCATTCAATGAGTCCAGCAGTGCTCTAGTACTAATAAAAAAGACAAGAAGAAAATCTATATATCAGTATCTCCTGTTTCTATAGATATAAAATTCTTAAGCAAAATATTCACAATCAGAACCCAGAAATTATAAAAATATGTATCATAGCCACACACCAGTGGGATGAACCTTCAAACCAGGCACAATTTGGGGGAGGAAAGTATTTATTGAAACTACAGATTGAGGGGAAGTTCCATAACAGCTAAAGAGGCTGGCCCTCTTTCACAAGGTCTGAGTGGAGAGAAAACCCTACACCACATACTCAATAGCAAACAGGCAAGAGGCCAAAGAGAATTTCTTCTCCTTTATATAGGCTTAGGGTGGGGTCTTGCAACCCTTCCCCAGACTTAATGACTTTCTGAGTCTCTGGAATTTCTTTCCTTCACTGCCCACACAGGAAAGGATGTTTACTTCCAACTGCTTTGAGTTTCTTTACATTCCTGCCCTTTGCTGAGAGGCTGCCTTCCTGTAAACATCCTCAGAGACCCACCCAAGATATTTAAAAAGATCCAAGTTGACAACAAAAACTCATCATCACAATAGACAATTCATAAAGTTCAGCAACAAAGTAAAAGGGATACAGCCCTGTGCTTTGTAACACTGGCTGAAAACCACTATAGTTTGGGGTTGGCAGATTTTGCAATAAAATATAGCATAGCCAGTTCATCTTGAATTTCACCAAACACTTTAATATAAACAATACAATATTTTGGCCACATTTTTACTAAAAATAATTTGTTTTCTGAAATTCAAATTGAACTTAGTTCTATGCATTTTAATTGGCAATCCTAAAAACATTGTAGTGGTTAATGTTTTTAATCAACTTAACTGAGCATATGACTGGCAACATATTCTTTCTGGACATGTTTTTGAACAGTATTTCTGAAATTGATGAACAATCAATTTTAGTTGGCAATCCTAAATACATTGTTACTGTCTTTATAAAATGTACTTACACAAAGCCAAAAGGGATTGGTTGAATGCGTAAACAAGGGATGAATAGGTGAGTGAATGGATGAATAATCGTTTAGAATATCTAATTTTCTGTTTGAGGCACTGTATTTAGTACAGTCTTCATATATCCTGCTTTATATCAATTACAATTTGGCCATATGACCTCAGAGTCAGGAATCACCATTGATGGACAAGAGCATTGTTTGGCCTGGGCTATACAAGTAAAATTGGTTCTGACTTTAATATCGTAATCTTACCATGAGATGACATTATCCACAATGATGAGCATGGGGCATAGGATTGAAGGAAAATGTTTCTTAAACAATTTTGAAGTTATGTCTCAAATAACTAATGATAACAAGTTAATAACCCATGCCACCAGCCCTGATCTATTTTTCTGCTGCCATGGTAACAATTTTCCATTACATATTCTGGTTTAAAATAACACAAATGTTACAACTCTAGAGGTCAGATGTCTAAGCTGCCTTGGGGGCAAACTTTGGGGGCTTGAGGGAGAAATCGGCCCCTTGTCTTCCACCTTCAGAGACTGGGTCACTCCTAGGAGCCCCTTCTAGCTGTGCACTCCACTAAGCTCTGCCTCTAACTCACATCTCCTTTTCTGACTGACACTCCTGACTCTCTCTTTTATAAGGACCACTGTGGTTACATCTGGGTATCCTTAATTTAATCATGTCTACAACTTCTCACTTAATAAAGACCTTATATTCACAAGTTGTAAAGATAAAATATTGGGGGTGGGGTGGGAATTATGTGCTATAACCAGCACTATGAGTTAATGTCTAATTATATTTCAGAGTATTATTTATACTTGCTAGCTAGTCAAAAGTCAACTTTTAAAATATGCCAATGTTTTTGCAACTTCTGATATTTCTTCAATTTTTAAACATCTTTTGAAACTCTTAAAGGTTCTGAGAGGTCTTATTTGCAGAAAAAATAATTTCTTATCTCGATAATGTAAAATTTGCATGCTTTTAAAAACACCAAACCAGTAGTTATCAATCTTGGCTGTGTATTAGAGTCTGCCGAGGTACTTTGAAGTCCCAAATGCCAAGGCTGCACACCACATTAATTAAATCACAATGTCTGGGGACTAGATCGGGGCTTCAGTAATTTCAAAGGCTCCCCGGATAATTCCAGCACCTTTCCAAAAATGGAAGACCTCTGCACCCAGTTTTCCTTCTGCAAGCAGAAGTCTCAGTATTCAGTAGCATCAACAGACCTGGCTTGTCTACCTGTACCCGTGTGCCATTTAGAGACTGTGATGGGCGAAAGCAGAGAGGGGATGTATTCCGTGTGGCCACGGTGGACAGAGAAGCAGGGTTAGTGAGCCTGAGTCCATAGTTGGTGTGCAGACATGAGTTTCGGGCTTAAATCATGGAAGGATTGAGGGAAAGGAGTAAGGGATATGGCTAGTCAAGAAATCCTACATAAGGTGTGGTCTCTCGAATCACTGTGTCACCAAGGCTCCTGAAAGGTGGTCTGAACAAGCCCTTACTGCATGAGGGGACAGAGTCGTTCTCTGGAGATGATCACCTCTGCTCCAGATGTCTTATCTAGGGAGTGGATTGTCCTGGGAGGGAGGGTTTGGTCTTCCCTGAATCCAAGCAGGCTGTAGGCTTAGGACACTGTCTCATCTCTGTTCTTTCAGTCCGAATAAAGTAGACAGACAGACACAAAATGAAGACAGAAATGTTACACCTGCATCCTGCTTCTAGTTACCTGTGGGCCCAAGTGGGAGTCAATGCTTTTTACAAGCAAAAACAGGCTTTGTGCCTCTTCCACTTCTTCTGCCTACCTCACTTGTTTTCATTTAATCAACACCTTCCCGGTCACCTCTCACCAGTTCCTATTTTTCTACTATCTGAAACTTGTATTTTAACATCCTCATATTCAATAAAGACACATAGATCTTATTAAACCAATCGGTATAGTATGACTTTGTGTAGACAGAATGGGGGCAAAACAAGAAAACCAACAAACAAAAAGCAATACAACACCAAAAGGCCACTTAATGCCTGCAAGTAGCAACCTCTCTAGGCCTGTTTTTTCCCCTCTGTAGATTAAGATGTTGGAATTCAAACTTTTTTGTCCTTTTTTTTTTCAATTTGTAAGCCTCAGACTGCTTAATATAGAAAAAAATATGATCTTATAGAAAATTTTGGATGCCAATTCCAGCATTAGATCTGGTTAAGGACAAATGGTCTTATTGTTAGATGCATATTTCAGCAGTAATGGTTTATTTATGAAGTCATCATAGGAAACACCAGGACAGCAAGGCAGGTGACACAGGATGCAGGCCCAAGATTGAGGTCACTGTGAACAAATGGAATTTAATTATCTTTGATTTGTCTGGATTCCAAATATAGAACATGGACTTCTGGGTTACTCCACCTGAGGAAAGAAGAGAGATGAGCAGGACCCTGGTGATTCATTTGTGTCGGTCCTGGGTGATCACTGCTGCTGGGGACTGGTCATTCTCAGGTCCTTGCAGCCTGTATGCCTAAGGACCCAGAAGTCTGTATAGTAAGAGAAGCCTGCAGGCAAAGAGATGTGAACTCCGACATTTGGCTATCAGTTTAATGTGTTCTATGGGGTTAAAGCCAAAGGGGACAGAAGTAGATGTGAATATGTAGCTTTAAATGGCAACATTATTTTCCTTACACATTTAATAGAGGCATTTGAGGAATCAATGCGTTAATACTTTTGAAACACATAGAAGACCATCTCCCCCTTGGGAAAAAGGCAGAGTGATAAGACAAACATATTTTTTTTCCTCTTAAAAAGTTTGTTTGGGGCCTGGAGAAATGGTTCAGTGGTTAAGGCACTCACCTGCAAAACCCAACGACCTGAATTAAAGTCTCCAGTGACCACATAAAACCAGATGCACAAGGTGACGCATGCATCTGGAATTTGTTGGCAGTGGCTGGAGGCCTGGTGCACCCATTCTCTCTCTCTCTCTCTCTCTCTCTCTCTCTCTCTCTCTCTCTCTCTCTCTCTCTCTCTCTCTCTCTTTCTCTCTCTCTCTCTGTTTGAAAATAAATAAATAAATAAAATATATTTTTTAAAAAGTTCATTTGGATGCTCTCAGAAAGCATAGAGGGGATGAATGTAACCAAAATACATCATGCTGTATGAAAATGCTACAATGAAACACAATATTATAATTAACTGTATATGTATACTTAACTGTGTATGTATAATTAATATGTGCTAATAAAAACAAAAAGAAAAAATGAAGCATGCAAAAATAAATCGCTTGTTGGTATATCATTTGGTTAATTGTATTTCAGGCCACTAAATGGCAGAAGCATAATAAGTGAACACTTATTTCTCTTCTTTCCAACGAAGAGGCACTTTGAAGCAGGTTTTATAAAGACAGGGAATGTGAAGAGAACACATGAAGGGAATGAGCCTCTCAAACCCCAGATCTGGTTAAAACTCTCCCTGGCTGAGACTCGAGAATTTAATCATGGTGAACCAAATTGCTGTGTAAAAAGAAACAATATTCTCTTCTCTGGGAGGCATTTCACATCAGAATTACAAACCAGCTAAGCTAGGGGACTCACACCTGTGATACAAGCATTTGAGATGCTGAAGCAGGAGGATTGCTGTGAGTTTGAGGTCACTCTGGACTACATCCTAAATTTCAGGCCAGCTCAGCCAAGACTAAACAACACTCATTGTATTGAGACAGCCAATGCGCCTTGAGGTCCAGTTGTATGTGAGTTTGAATGTGTAAACCTGTAGTTTTCTGAGAAAAATCTCAGAAACAGGATTATGAATTTATGTTGACAGTGAAAACAGGACCCTTCAGGTGACTTATGTATAAGATTTTCTTCGATCTTTTTTGACTTATATTTTTACTTGATCTCCCTGAAAATTTGTGCAATATACCTCAAAAATACTTTATAATCTCATTCACTAAGGAAATTATTTGATTCTTTAAGGTTAGATATAGATTATATCATTTGAACAATATAATTTCAAAATTGCTCAGAATTACTTTTCATAAAAGAAAGTCTACAAACTTCTCTTTCTTGATATTATTTATGTGTTCTTATTGTTTCAGAGCCATCCCTCTGGCAGGGATGGAAGAGCAGGCAGATTCACTCCAGATAGGGCACAGAATACAGACCAAAGCATGATTGAAGCAACGCCAGTTTTGATGAACCGATGAGTACATTGGGCTTGCTTCCAGAGCAGGGTGAGGGAATGTTGGCAGGAGCCAGAGTGACTCGGACAGTTGCATCTCTGGAGCTTTCTGCACCACTTGCAGGAAACTCGGCTGACAGGAGAGTCTCCTCTCAATGAGTTACTTAAACTTTATATAACATTCTTGAGTGGTCTTGTAACCTTGACCTCCTGAGTCTCCCCAGCCTCCCTCCTTTTACCCAGGAGGGAATGTTTCAATTCAGAAGAAATTGCTATACAACACTGATCAAAGCCTGCCCCTGGATAGCTAAGTACTGCTCTTACAGCCTTGGGGAGTGGTCCTGTGACCTTGTAAGTTTCAGCCCTCCCAGACGTGATCTCCTGAATCTCCTTCCTGGCTTCTGGAGGGAGTGTTTTAATTTGGAAAAATTTCCTGTATAACAAGGCTACATAAAGCAGATTACACTTCTGCAGAATGGAAGGACTGAGCATGACTGGGGTGGGTAATGTGCACTTTAGATGAACACACACACACACACACACACACACACACACACACACACACAGAGAGAGAGAGAGAGAGAGAGAGAGAGAGAGAGAGAGAGAGAGACTTTGAGGATCTCTAGAGCAAGAGCATGCATCCAAAGTGCTCAGCCCCACTGGAGCTTCAAGACGGCCCAGGTTGCATGAGCAACCACCACCAGAGTCAATGGAGGAGCCATTCAGTGAATGGTAACTAAAATTACCATTGCCTTAAGCCATTTAGTTTGTGGTGGTTTGCCATGCAGAAATAATTAATAGAATACATTGAGTAATAGCCAATTAGTGTTTAATAAAAAGAGATTTTGACATTTCAAAGGTAATTAAGAAGTTATTTATCCCTGGTTCAAATATCTCCATGTTTTTCCTCATAAACACCTTTTTACTGCTGGGCATGGTGGCACACACCTGTAATCCTAGCACTTGGCAGGTAGAGGCAGGAGGATCACCACAAATTCACAGTCATCCTGATCTACATAGCAAGCTCTAGGTCAGACAGAGCTACATAGTGAGACCTTGTCTCAAAAGCAAAACAAAACAAAACAAAAAGCCTCTGCATTGGTTGCTGTGCAGCAGATATCTTCTGTCTCTGTCTCACCATGGTTTATGCAGACCCCAAGCATGAGGAGCCTTCTCTGTTCCTCTCAACCTGCCCACAGCCACTTGCAGCTCAACATGGAATTCATTTGATGTTGCCTTTAACAATCTTGTTCTAAAGGCCTTCTTCAACAACTTAACCTGCATGATCATAACAGAACGCAGTCATTTGGCAATATATCAATCAACCAAAGATACCCCCATTTAGTGTATCATCTTTTAAAAAATATTGATTTATTTAAGAGAGAAAGAGAGAGAATAGAATAGACCAGGCCCTCCTGCTATTTAAACCATCTTCAGACACATGTACCACTTGCACATCTGATTTTACCCGAATTTACATGGATCCTGGGGAATTGAACCCAGGCCATCATGCTTTGCAAGTAAGTGCCTTTAACCGCTGAGCCATCTCTCCCTAACTGTAATATTCTTGAGTGAAATATGCCTTTATTTTGTGTGTTTTTTTCACACCTTCCAAGATATGTGATAATCTATCCAAATATGTGTCTTTGTCTTTGACCTCATAGCACTATTTACTGTTCTTCAAGTTAAAACATAGAGGAGGAGTGGAACAGAGAAATGAAGGAAGGTTCTAACTATTTCTAGCTCTTAGGTATGAAACTGTGTCAATTCCTTTTAGCTACTACTGGCCATGTAGAGTCCAAATATAGTTCATGAATTATGGAAGGATAGCAACCTGAGTCATTGCTAGTACTATAGTTGTCCTGGTTGTCACTGTGGGGATTTCAGTGGGGATCAAACAAAATTGGAAGGGTGCTGGCTGTCCCAATCACAAAGTGACTAAGTGGAGAAGACATATATTTTCATATATTTATGGTACCAAATTTCACAACAAAAATAACTCTATTTTCACTTTATTATTTCCATTTCTTTTCTTTCTCATTACAGTACACTTGGTGGATAGGTTGAAGTTCAGGTCCTCATTATAGTCAATAATATTTGTAGAAGTATTTCCTTTCAATTTACTGATCTCATCTTTTGAACTTTGAGAAGGCTAGGTTTCAGGGATATTACATTTCCGTTGGATGTGTCTTCACTGTGGGTGATAATTTTTCATACCATTCACTGGTGGAGAATTACTGGCAGATAGCACTGGAAATCACCAGGGACCATAAGAAATCTAAGCGAAAGAATAAAAATGCCTGAGAAGGACCATTCTAAGTATTCTCCATGGAATATGACTTAAAATCCAGAAACATTCACAAGTTGACCTATGGGACAGACTATAAACGAAGACAGTTTCTTTTAGACGGTTTTAATGCAGAGTTTGAAATGGATGCCTCTTGGAATCAGCACTAGGGGATCTGCTTTCAAACATTCCCAGATCCAAGTTCAAGGGTTCAAAGGTGATGTGCTGGTTAAGTTTCTAGGTTTTCTCACCAATAGGTTTTGAATCTACATATACTGTATCAGTATCTGAGTAACAGTGAGTAGGTTTGTTCACCTTCGGTAGCATAGCTTTTTACCATAAACTCCCCCATTTATACTATAAACTGAATATTCCTTTACACATATAAATAATAGACATGCATAAAAACATTTTTTTCATGGAGTGTCACCAACTTGTCTTGATCTTATAATTATTTTAAAAATTGTGTTACACTAGTGTCTAAGGTCAGAGCTTTAGAAAAAAAAACCTGAAATAAGAGTCACTTGGAAGTGATTTATTATTGACACACTTTTACAAAAGAGGAGTCAAGGACTGAGGAAAACTTCATACAGAAGGGGAAAAGCCAAACAAGGGGGAAAAAGTCAATTTCCAGCCTGACACCAAGGAGACTATTTAATTCACCCTACATCATATAAAATGAAGGGAGGTGAGATGCACAAGTCACTTCCCTGTTAAGCACAATCTTAGTACCTTGACAATATTCCTCCAATAAAAGATACAAGCAACATAGCAAGAGAAGGAAGAACTGACTAGGGTACAGCTAGGTAGTAGGGTGCTTTGCGAGCATGCACAAGGCCTTAGGTGAGAGAAAGAACTGAACTTTTCAGGAAATAATGAGATCATTCACATGATATATCTTTTTTTACGAGGGAGAGAGAGAGAGAGAGAGAGAGAGAGAGAGAGAGAGAGAGAGAGAGAGAGAGAGAGAGAGAGAGAGAGAGAATAGGCTTCCCAAGGTTTCCAGCCACTGCAAATGAACTCCAGACTCATGAGCCAACTTATGTATCTGGCTTTATGTGGGTACTGGGGAATCAAACCTAGGTCCTTCTGCTTTGCAGGCAAACACTTTAACCACTAAACCAGGTCTCTAGCTCTGATATATATATTTTTTTTTACCCAAAAATACAGCACAACCTGGTCAAAGTAAAATATAATATTTCTGACTCAACTTTGCTTCCATATGAAAAACCACAAGGGATAAGAGCTTTAAATTGTTAATCTATTGTACCTAGATTTGTGAGAACTACTCCACCAAAGAATTCATCCAGAATAACTATCATGTCTAACATTTCTCTTTAATTCTAATTCACTTCAGAATTAGAACCACCCAGAGGACACTTGAGCAGAGCACCCACCTGCCACTTGAAGTTGCTGGGACCCCTGGACACTCCAGAAAGAAGCATCCAGCATGAGTTGACCCTCCTATTTCTGCTCTGGCTTGATGTGTGAATTGTAATCAATCTGCTCAGTTCCTTCCACAAGACTAATGACTAACAATCATTATTATAAATAGCTCCCTGATGTACCAGTTTCTTACCTTGTACAACACACTTTGCTACGTGCTTTACAATGAATTTGGGATTTAAATAGCCTGCTATGGTAGGTATCATGGTCATTTATAAATCACGATGTCAACCATGAGTTATAATTGACTAGTACTGAAATAGGAGAGCTTGACTCATATACCTTAAGGTGTAACTTACACTTCAGGACTTCCTTCAGGACCAGGTTAATACTAGGAATCTACCTGAACATTCTTTCCCCTCATGTGGTGTCTTGTCTTTCTTTCAGTACCCCTCAGAGCTTCCTCAGTCTTCCCTGGAAGCAATTCTTGAATAAGTCACTTATACATAACTTCTTGTCTCAAGGGTAGCTAATTCACAATGCTAATTCAAAAGGAATTCCTTATTCGTGTTGCAAAACTAAGGAAAAATTAATGACACACATTGCATAAGGTCACAGATTAGAAAGGATGGGGACCTGCATATGAACTCGAATCTGGTTCCTATTCAAAGTCATGTTCTGGAAACCACTTTATACCTTCCGAAAACTGAAAGTGGTCACGGCTACTAAAGTACTGTCTACCAAATAAC
This sequence comes from Zapus hudsonius, assembly GCA_004024765.1. Lineage (NCBI taxonomy): Eukaryota > Metazoa > Chordata > Mammalia > Rodentia > Dipodidae > Zapus > Zapus hudsonius. The sequence continues at coordinate 33,267 of PVHP010017159.1, forward strand.
ATTAACAATGACTCTGAGAATTCCCAGTCCCCAAATCCCCAAACTCAGGAACAATTAGATCTTGATATCTTCTTCAGATATCAAGAGCCTCTGAGTATCTCTTATATGAAAATGTTCAATCTGGGAACTGGATCAAATCTCCTTCCCTTTAGTGCATTTAGGTAGTATGAGAAGGTTTTCATTTTTCTCTCTCTAGTAGAGGAAAAGAATTGTATCTGAATCTGGAAAGCAAAGAGTATCATTTAAAGTACCCATAAAGGAATAACTGGGTCACAGCTGGAGATGCCAACTCCAGGAAATAAAGCCTTTGCTTGTCTGACCTCTGGAATTTGCAGGACAAATACGTGCATAGTCCTGCTGCTCACTTGCTCTCATTCACCCACCCAACCTGCTCTGCAAAATGCCCATAGCTGTGCAATCAAATTCAACTTCAACCATAAAGTAAGTGAATTCTAGAACAATCTGATTTCCTCCTAGTCCCTGCCTCAGTGTTTTGTCTTCATTCCAAACTATGCATTAAGTAGTGGATTGTTTTTTATAATTTTATTGCAAAAGTGTTCTTTGTTTTTATTGTGCCTTTAAAAAATTTATTTATTTATTTGCGTGTGTGTGTGTGTGTGTGTGTGTGTGTGTGCACGCGCGTGCACGCAGGAACACCTCTTGCCTCTGCAAAAAGCACTTGATTTTTGTCCCACTTTTTTTTCCCCTGAGACTAAGACCTTTCTAAAGGCCATCCTTATTTTTTTTATTGTCCATAATGAGTTACATTATTTAATGGGCAAACGATGAGTTGTTATCCCCAGTTCCTCAATGCCCCTCTTCCCCATCCCCAATCAGCTGGATATCCTCCTCCATGGGCTGTCTGGATCAGTCCTTGGGGCAGGGGACCATGGATAGCCTCGGAGTCAGCAGGGTTCTCCTGGCCCAAGTGTGTTGTTACTGAGGGGTGCCATGCCTCTGATAGTCTCCCCCACCATGGCTCTCACAATCTTTCTGCCCCCCTTCCACTCAGTTCCCTGTGTCATGGTGGGTGAGTATTAAGGCTGCTTTAATATTGAGAACTTAGGGGTCTTTGTGTTGAATATCATTGGTTTCTGCCTCACTGGCTTATCCTGTGTTGATTGAATGGCTGTGGCTGCGGGTCCCTTGTTCATCCCATCATTCTCTGTGGGGTTCCATATGGATCCTCCACGATATGACTGTTGTGGCTCATCTCTTACCAGGATCTCAGCTATCCGCCTGTGGATGGTTGGTAGGGTTGTATGGGCCACAGCTCTCTTGCTGCATCCTGAAAAATACAAACACAGCCACTCACTGCCTCCCGAGAGTCGTGAGAATCCATTGCTGGGAAGAGTCAGGAGCTAGGATCCTGGCTGTAGCTTGTGTCCATGGCCTGGATCACAGGTGAAAACCCTAACCCTCGTTCCCCGGAGGACACCTCAAAGGTAGTAGTCCGCCATCTTGAACCAGAAGCCTATGTCCCACTTTTTATATCCAGTTTACATAGATGGCTTTGGAGTTGAATCCCCCAGGCAGGCAGGCTTTGCAAGCAAGTGCCTT
>PVHP010017160.1:0-10081 GCA_004024765.1 Zapus hudsonius
AGAGAGAGAGAGAGAGAGAGAGAGAGAGAGAGAGAGAGAGAGAGAGAACAGCAGGTGAAATGGACTATAAATCCTCAAGACCCACCCAATGACACACTTCCTTTAAAAAGGCTTCACCTCCTAATGTTTCCATATCCTTCCTGAACAACACCACCAGTGCATGAGTTTATGGAGGACATTTTACATTCAGAACACTACATTCCACCCCTGACACCATCAACTTGTGAACAGCTCATGATTCAAAATGCGTTCAGTCTAACTTTAAAAGTTATGGATATAGTTTTTGCCAGTCCCTACATGGTACAAAAGTCCAAAGTCTAAGGTCTCACCTGAGACTCTGGCAGTCTCTTAACTGTAGTCCTTGTCAATCAAAACACAAGTTACATTCTTTCATAATGGCACACAATAAACATTCCCTTGTGGCGTCCTTCCTATCCTGCTCCTGTGAGCAGTTGGCTTATCTTGAATGGTGCAGTCCCTAACAGTTACAGCCAAAGCAGCTACAATTGCTGGGCCTGGACCTGAAACTAGTTCACATTTCTGTCTTTGGCAAACTTTCTTATTTTTTCATGTCTTTCTCTGCATTTTGATCTTTTATTGTACATCTTAATTGGGGCAGCTAAAAAAAAAAAGCCATACCAGATTCAATGCCATTATGCCTTGAAATTTCCTCCTCCAAACACATTAGTCCATTATTTTTCAGTTCAGCTTTGCTCAAGTTCTCATTACACAGGCAGAATGCAGCCAGCTTCTCTGACAAATATCACGTGAATTTCCTCTAGCCCAGTTTCCCATATAGTCCATATTTTCTTCTGGAACCTCATGAACCAAAACTCCACTGTCCACATTTCTCTTGGTCTTCTGCTCTTTGTAGCTCCCAGCAGAGTGGCCCATTAAACTGTATCTACAGCGTTGTAAGGCTTCTCTAGTCCAAAGGTGTAAACATGTCCATATTCATCCAGGAAACCAGTTCCAAAAGACGAAGAACCACATGTGTAAGTTTATTGCAGTAACGACCCCACATTAGGTACCTTCTTGTTGCTAGAAAACTGGCAAAAATCAGTTTAAGGGAGAAATGGCTTCTTTCAGCATACAGTTCAAGGTTTTGGCCCATCATTGCAGGGGCAGGCAGCAGGAGCATAAAAGAGCTGATCACATTCAGTACACATTGAGAAAGCAGAAAGGGCCGAAGGCTGGTGCTCAGCCAGTGAGCCCATCCATAGATAAGATGGGTCTTCCAGTGAGCCCACCCATAGATAAGATGGGTCTTCCCCCACCTCAATTAACCTAATCAAGATCAATCCCTTACAGGTGATTCTGGTTCGTGTCACGTTGATAATCAATGTAAGCCATCACAGATACTAATTGGCTGTTATAATTATTGTTAAAGTTTTGTGTTGTTTGTGTACACTTACTTGGGGAGATAGTTGTTTTCCCAAAACTTGTTTCTTTCATGGACTTCTTCATGATTCTGCCAGCCATACTTAAGACAAGAACCCAGTTTCTAGTCTGCTAGCCTTTGGTTCTAACTGTGAAATACAGCCCACATCTGCTCAGCTGTTCAGTTCCACTGCCATTGCCTTTATCAAAGATGTTAGAGATGTTATGTCACTCCTTTGCTAGAAATACACCATGCCTTCCATAGTACGCAAAATAAAAAATCCAGCTCTTCACACCAGGCCCCTACTTAACTCTGCCTTCAGAGTCTGATCCTGTCCTGTCCCTCCCTTGTTAGGCTGATCTTATTGCTGCTCCTTGGGTGTACCAAATTCATTTTTAAGGAATTCAGCAGCTCCCATCCTCTGCCTCCTCAAATCCTCATCACACTGCTTTAGTACTTTCATAATCACTCAATTAAGTTTCCTCAGTTATTTTTCTCTGTTTTTCTAAATATATGATCAGTGTGTCTGTTTTTTTTTTGTTTGTTTGTTTTTTGGTGGGAGCAACACTGTTGTTCTTAGCATAAAGGATGACTGGTAATAGCTGTATCCATATTTGTTGAAAATAGAATAAATAAAATGAAAATCATTGTAAAAATTTCCTGTTTCTTTTTGACTTCTGGTGATAACTTTTTATATGTGTGTTAGTTTTTGTGAAGTGCCGGTGCACATGTGTATACAGATACATATGTATGAGCATGCATGTGGAGGTTATTATCCTCAGTACTGCTGTCTGTCTCCTTTGGGACAGCGTCTCTCATTGGCCTAAAACTCACTAATTAGGCTAGACTGGCTGGCCAGTGAGCCCCAGGGATCTTCCTGTCTCTCCTCAGTATTGGAATTATAGACACATGTCACCACACCTGAGGCACATGTCACCACACCTGAGGCACATGTCACCACACTTGGCATTTTACTGGCATTGGAGATTTAACTCAGGTCCTTAATGCTTGCAAGCAAGCTCTCTAACAACTGAGCTATCTCCCCAGTCCTGGTGGTAATTGTGATACTTGATTACAACAAAATCAAACTTCTTAAAAGAGCATATAAAGTCCAAGGATGGAAATGGTTAATTAGTAGCCAGTTATCCTGTAATCATGAGGTTATTTGAACATCTACACTCACTAACAGTGATTAGCATACTACATTCTAGATTATTTTCATGTTCTATGCTCAGCTAGTAAATCCTTATTTAACCCAAAACTAATATCCTAAGTAGTAGGGCTTTAGGTATTTCCATAATTTTAGAGACCACCAAAGTCCACACCTTTATCAGAGCAATATTAAGTAGCTAGTTAAATATTTTAACTATATATGAAGTAGAGGAAACTGCACCCTCTCAACAAGTAGCTATAGCAACATTAAAATAATAGGCATAAAACACATCGACCAACATTTTTCATGAGAGATGGAGGACTTCAGACTACTTTGTTTATTTTTATTTTGAGGTAGTGCTTTGGGATTTAATTCATTAACATACTATGCAGCTCTGTTAAATTGATTTTTAAATGATTACTCTTGCTTTTTATGAAACTATATGACAAGCCTCAAAGATGAATGAAAAGATCTATGTTAAGGATATGAGTATATTTTTTAGAAGCAAATAAGAAATGATTAAGAATGGTCTAATTCTGAACAGTTTATGTTCTTGAATGTACAATGTAAAAGATGGAATTGTTTGATTTCAGGTTGAAGACTATGATGTGATAGCCAGTATGATAGGAGCCAAGTGTAAAAGACTCCGCACGCTGGACCTGTGGCGATGTAAGAATATCACAGAGCATGGAATAGCAGAACTGGCTTCTGGGTGTCCACTTATGGAGGAACTTGATCTGGGCTGGTGCCCAACTCTGCAGAGCAGTACTGGGTGCTTCGCCAGACTGGCACGCCAACTCCAAAACTTGCAAAAGCTCTTTCTAACAGCCAACAGGTCTGTGTGTGATAGGGACATAGAAGAACTGGCATCTAATTGCACCCAGTTACGGCAACTGGACATACTAGGTAATTATGCAGTATACTACTTTTTTATTCAGTTAGCATAAAAAGAAATGGGCTTCTTTATGATGTTTTCATCATGAATATCATTTTACTTGATTCTGATTAATTCCCTCCTCCCACTGCCCTCTCCTTTCACCCAGACCTCCCTTGCTGTTCCCTCCACCTCCCCAAGTAGTATCCTCTTTGGTTTTCAAGTGACGTGCATTCCATATGCCTTCTTTCTCCCTCCTTCCTTATATTCTGTTCCTCCTCTCTCACAGTCTCCTTTCTACTATGATACTTCCTTCCACATAAACTTAAATCTAATTCACATATAAGAGAAAACATGTGGTATTTGACTGAGTCTGGCTTTTACTTTAACATAAAAATCTTCATTTGTATCTATTTTCCTGAAAATGCCATGATTTCATTTTTCTTTACATATGAGTAAAAATCCATTGTGTTTATGTACATATTTTATTTACCCATTCATATGTTGATGAATATCTGGGCTGTTTCTTAGCTCTTGTACAGCAGCAAACATGGATGTCCAGGTATCTCTTTGGCACGTTGACTTATAATCCTTTAAGTTTATACCCAGGAACAGTAAAAATAGGTTATATTTTTCATTCTGTTTCTGGTTCTGTTTTTAGTTTTTGACTCCCACAGTAGCTGCACCAGTCCCTCCAGTAATGTTTAGTTGTTCCTCTTCCCCACATACTTCCCAGCATTCGTTGTGTTGGGTTTTGATGATATCCATTCTCAATGGGGTAAGATAGAATCACAAAGCAGTTTTCATCTTCATTTTCTTGATGGCTGACGTATTTACTGGTCATTTGTATTTCTTCTTTTGAGAACTATTTCATTAGCCTGTTTATTGATTGGGTGATTTGTAGTTTTTTAATACTTAATTTTGGAAGTTTTTTACATATTCTGCATTCTGGTCCCCTCTCTGATGTATAGTTGGCTCCCAGCAGAATGGCCCATTTCTCCCTCATTCCGTAGGCTCTGTCTCATCACTCCTGTGATCATTTCCTCTGTTATACAGAAGGGCTTTTTAAATTTTATATAATTCCTTTGATTGATTCTTGGGTAATATAGGTATTTTTATAATACTGGTTCTGTGAACCCATAATGGATGGTCTTTCTGTCTCCTAATATCTGCTTCCATTCCTTTCTTTAGTGTCTTGTGAAGTTCTTTCACCTCCTTGGTTAGATTTATTCCTAGGTATTTTATGTTTCTGAAGCTATTACGAATTGGATTTTTTTCCTGATTGTTTTTTATTTTTATTAATTAGAAACTGTTGTATAGACAAATCATGTGTTGGGTCCATTCCTCTCCTCCCTTTCCCCACTGCACTGAGGGTCCTCCTCAGTGGGGATACTGGTATTCACCATGAGGTTACCAGCTATGAGTGGCAGCAGTCATTTGTGTGTGTGTGGGGGGGGGGTGTGCTCTGCATACTCCTTCACACCCTGTGGCCCTTACAGTCTTTCTGCTCCCTCTCCCACAGTGTTCCCCAAGCATTGGCAGGTGTGTTTTAAGTCTACTTTAGTGTTAAGCTCTCAGGAACTTCTGGATTTCTGTTCTGATATCTTTTGAATGTCCTCAGTGTCTGTCACCATCTCCCTGGTACAGGTTGTCAGGCTCGCTGTGAGAGCAGCACTCATATTTAATTGGACAATTCCTCTGTGGTTTCACCTGGACCCTGGTTGATGTGCAAGAGATAGCCTGTTACTTTCTTGACAAGTTTATTATTGATCAAGAAAGGCTATTCATTTTCATATGTTGATTTTGTATCCTGTTACTTTTCTAAAAGTGTTTTTTAGCTCTAAGAAGTTTCTAGTGGAGTCATTGGAGACTTTTAAGTATAGAATCATGTCATCTGTAAGTACAGATACTTAAGACTTCTCCCTTTCGAATTTGTGTCCCTTTTATTTTTTTTCTTTTTCTGCTCTTAGTCAAGCACTATATTGAAAAAAAATGGTAAGAGTAGGCACTATGTTTTCATCCCTGATTTTAGAGGTAAATGCTTTCAGTTTTTTCTCATTTGGTCTAAATTTTGATTTAGGTTTGTTGTATATCATTCATTATGTTGAGATATATTCCTTCTATTTCTAATTTCTTCAGAACTTTGATCATACAAGAATGTTGATCTGTAAGAGGCCTTTTCTGTATCTATTGAGATGACCATGGGATTTTGTCCTTAAGTCTGTTTACGTGTTGTATTACATTTGCTGATTTGCATTCACTGAACTAACTTTGTTATCTCTGGGGTGAAACCAGCTTATGGTATATGACTATATGATCTACATAATGTGTGATTTAGAAGAATTCTATTGATAATTGCTCTATAGTGTTCTTTTCTTATTGTATCCTTATCCAATGTTGGTATTAAAGTAATAATAGCTGGTAATTTTCTTTCCTTTTCTGTTTTGTGTAATAGTTGAGTATTCATGTTATCTCTTCTTAAAGTTTTGGTAGACTTTGGCAGTGAATCTATGTAGACTTGGGCTTTTCTTTGTGAGGATACTTTACTGCTTGCTCGCTATGGACCTGCTTAAGTTGTTTATCTTTTTAATTAATTTGTGTAGGTCATATGTCTCTAGGAGTTTATCAATTCTTTTCTAGATTTTTGTGATGGTTTGATCCAGGTGTCCCCCACAAACAAATGTGTTCTCAATGCTTTATCCCCAGCAGATGGCAGTTTGGGTATTGGAACCTTGTTGGAGCTGTGTTGGCAGGCATATGGGGGTTGTAGCCAGCTTCTTCTTGCCAGCTTTTGGCACACTCTCCTGTAGCTGTTGTCCACCTGATATTGGCCAGGAGGTGATGTCCAACCTCTGTTCATGCCATCATTTTCCTTGCCATCATGGAGCTTGCCCTCGAGTCTGTGAGCCAAAAGAAACCCATTCCTCTACAAGCTGCTTTTGATCAGGTTCTTTTCTGCACAGCAGCAAAAATCTAGCTGTAACAATTTTCCATTTCTTTTGAAGTATAAATTTTCAGAGTACTTTCTAATGATTCTGTATGTTTCTATGGACTGTTCTTTTAGTCTTCATTAATTTATTCCCTAATCTTTATTGTTTCTTACCACCTGCTGCTTTTAGGTTTGGCTTGTTCTTATTTCTCTAAGACCTTATAATATATTATTAGGTCATTCATTTGATATCTCTACATTATTTTTTTTCTAATTAAATGTTGTAAACTTTCCTCTTAAAACTGTTTTAGCTGTATTCCAGGGTTCTGGTAAGTTTTGCTTTCATTTTCAGTTGATTCTAGGAATTTTAAATTTTCTTCAGTCACCCTCTCTGTTCAGTTTTCAAGTACTTCTATAGCTTTTCTTTCTACTGATTTTATTCCATTATAGGATAAGAGACAAGAAATTATTTCTTTTCTATTTAATGCTTGTTTTGCGGTCTAGTAGGTGGTCTGTTTTAGAAAAGGTTCTAGGACTGAGAATGTGTGTTCAATTTCTTTTGACTGGAATGTTCTGTAGATATCTGGTAAGTGCAAGTGCTCAAGTGTTCTGTGGTACAGTTTAGCTCTAAAGTTTCATTTTTGATTTTTAGTTTAGATGACTTACCTAAAGATGAAAGGGTGCTGACGTCACCCACTATTGTATCAGGATCTATCATGCTTTTTATGTCAATCAGTATCTGTTTTATGAAATTGAGAGTCTCAATATTTGGTGCATATATATTTATAATTATCATATCTTATTGATGGGTTGTTCTTTTTATTAATGTGTAATGGAATTGTTGCTGTTTGAGACTGGGCCTTACTTTAGCCCAGGCTGACGTAGAATTCATTCTGCAGCCCAAATTGGCCTTGATCTCATGGTGATTCTCCTCCCTCAGCCTCCTAAGTGCTGGAATTAAAGTAGTGAGTCCCTGCGCTTGGCTTTTAGTGTACTTTTTTTAATCCCTTCTAATTTTGATTTAAAATCTACTATGTCAGATATCAGAACAACTACACCAACTTTTCCAGTTACATTCACTTGATATCCATCCTTTGATTTGTCTTTACCCATGAAATTTGTTTTGTGTAGATAGCAGATGGTTAAAACTAGTTTTTCAATACATTCAGTCAGTATGTCTCTTTGTTGGTGGATTGAGGCCATTTACATTTATGGTTATTATTAAGAGATGTTTGCTAATTCCTGTGATTTTTATTCATTACTTCTCCGGTTGGGTGGGTTATTGTTTATTTTCTTTCTCCCCTATTAGTATTATGGATTTGCTGGCTTTTTATATTGTACCTGAGCATTCATTCCATAAATTTATTATAAAGACTACTTCTTCCTGGCATGGTGGCACACACTTTTAACCCCAGGATTTGGGAGGCAGAGGTAAAAGGATGGTTGTGAGTTTGAGGTCAGCCTGAGACTACAGAGTGAGTTCCAGGTTAGCCTGGGCTAGAGTGAAAAACCAAAAATAAAGACTACTTTCTTGACATTAAAAATAATCTTAGATCTTTTGTCAAGAAGCCAAAACCAATTTACAATAAAAACTTTTTCCTCAGCCAGGTGTAGTGGCACACGCTTTTAGTCCCAACACTCAGGAGGCAGAGATAGGAAAATCATCGTGAGTTTGATACTACCCTGAGACTTCATAGTGAGTTCCAGGTTAGCCTGGGCTAGAGCAAGACCCAACCTTGAAAAACAAAACCAAAAAAAAAACCCCAACTTTTTCCTCATAAGACTGCTTGGTTTAATGGGGAAAAAATGCAAAAGAGATAAATTGACACCAGGAAATTATATATATAATTTCATAATGTTAAACTTTTGATTAAGAAATATTGAAATATTTCCATCTCTGATAATGCTAGTTTATTTATTTATTTATTTATTTATTTATTTATTTATTTATTTATTTTGTTTTTTGAGGTAGGGTCTCTCTCTAGTCCAGACTGACCTGGAATTCACTATGTAGTCTCAGGGTGGCCTTGAATTCATGGCAATCCTCCTACCTCTGCCTCCAGAGTGCTGGGATTAAAGGTGTGCGCCACCACGCCCGGCTGATAATGCTAGTTTTTAGGGATAATTCTACCTTAAGGCAAATCTGTTGTAGATTCTTCCCAATCCTGTTTGCATCATTAATAGGGAAGCCCTCAAGAGCTCACTACTCAACTTCTTACCTCATCCCGAGGTACAAGCAGTGCAACCATAGTTATATTTGCCCACAGAGTTGGTACCTTGATAGCACCCAAACTTTTTAAAATTTATTTTTGGTTTATAAAAGATTGAACTCTAAATACTCTAAATCCTCTTGCCCTCCACACCCTCACTCCCCTTACTGAGGGCCCTCCTCTATGGGGTTGTTGATATTCACCGTGGGGTCTCCTCTGTGGCTCTGACAATTTTCAGTCTCTTTTTCTGCAATGTCCCTGAGCCATGGTGGGCCTGTCAGCATTCTGATGTAGTGCTGTTTCCTGTGGCTTCTGGGTTTCTGCTTTGATGGGTTTTGATTGGCCATGCTGTCTGTTGCCATATCTCCCTGGTGCTTGTTGTCGAGCTGCAGTGAGAGCTGTATTTATGTTGTTGTTGCTGCTGCTGCTGCTGTGGCGGTGTCTAAGATGGGACATCTCATGGTGGCCAGTAGGGTATCTTTTCATGTTGTGTTGGTGGATCTTGGATCTCCTCAGTATTCTCTGTCATCTGCAAAATAGAGCAGATTCTCCAACCATTAGTGAGAGCAGTTTGTATTGAAGGGGATATGTATAATTATTTGAGAGACTTCTTGGTGTGTATTCACTCTTGATATTCAGAGAGCAGTGGAAGCTTTTCTTTAGAATCTGTTGAGTTTCCTGGCCATGGAATACTGTCTGGGTTCTCAGCACCAGTATGAGTTCTCCCCCCTGAGCGGGTTTCATGTCCAATCACAGAACAGTTGGTTACTAACACAGGCTGTGTGCCACTGTTGCACAGGTGTATATTCCTGGCTTGGCTGGCTTGTCACTTGTTGAGTTCCCTAGCTATGTGCATTGCTGGCAACCATGGTCTTTCCATGAGCCATGAGGTCAATCCAGGAGGGAGCTGGCTGCTCTCTCAGTTCCAGCATGGTCACTCCATGTCCTGCTGCTACTGCCTGGGGTGTCCTCAGCAATAGGGTCTTCCCTTGTTAGCTCAGACTGGTAACCAAGTACTTTGGCAGTGGCCTGCATTGCCAAACTGCTTTTGGTAGTAGCATGTTAGTACCAATGTGTTAGTCCACAAAGAGCTTTCTTCTTGATTCAGCATTTACCCAAGGGAAACCCTGAAGATTCCCAGCCCCTGGTTTGTGTTTGCAATTAAAATCTCTCTATGCTCATGTTTATGAAATATTCATAGATGTTGCTTATGGAGTTATATAAGATTGAGTAATTGGAGCTACTGTTGAGCAGAAATTTTTAAATTTTGCAAATCATAATGTGTTTTGGACACTGCTTGTTGACACTGCTACTGAGGGCACGGAGAACAAAGGGTTAAGTATGTCTGAGTGGTTAAACCCCAATGATTCAGTAGGCGTTTCCCAGCTCCATCAACCCTGACTCCCAATCCCCCATGGGCCAGCCACAGGAACCAGCATTCCCATCTCAGCATGACTGGCAATGGGTACCAGACAAACTTCCTTGTACCCATCCCCACGGACGTGGCTAGAATCACGTATTTCCTGCCACTCAG
>PVHP010017160.1:10181-34942 GCA_004024765.1 Zapus hudsonius
TGTCGGCCCCCCAGCTCTGTGGAGTCGGTCCCCAGCTCTATGGACCCACCCTGAGACAGCGGAGTTGCAGAGCAGCGACTGGCCTTCGCTCAGTTCCCACTGCTTCACCGTTTTCCCTCCGCAGCGGCTAACGGTGCCCCTGGAGGCCAACAAATGTGTATACTTTGGGCTAAATGTTTCAACAGTTATATTTTACTTTGTCTTCACAGCTCGTGTAGTTATACCGCTGTCTTTTCATAGGTGAAGCTTCTGGAGCCTGTGCCTGATAGTTACTAAATGGCAAAGCTAAGTTTCAGATCCAAGCTCTTTGGTCTCTACTCAGCATCCTTTCTTCAATACAGCATCATATCACCCACTTACTCTGCTTGTTTCTGTTCCTTTTGACCCATCTTCCCCTTGAATTATCCTAGACTAAAAGTGGAATATTATGAAAAGTTCAAGGAAAATGTCATGAATATATAACGGATGCAAGCTTCACATTTGGACATCTTCTTTCTTCAAAACACCTGATACTTATTTCCAGATAAAATACTTAAAGTGTATAGTGCTGTTGTTGGTTAAAACCTACTTTACACCTCTGTCATTGAAACAACAACAACAACACGTATGTACTAGATCTGTGAGCAGTAGTCAGGGCCTGGAGAGATGCTGCCAAAAAACCACATGGAGTCAGGAAGCCAGTGGAACACTGGGATCAGGTGTCAGGTGGCCGTCTATGGCCTGTTAAATGTAAGAAACACTTTGCAGTAATGGCATACATGTGACATGAACACAGAAGTGGGGACTCTTTGGGGGGGGGACTAGCAGGAAGGGGCAGAGGGGATGGAGGTACAATGGAGTGAAAAAGAACAAAATATAATGATGTGTATATATGAAAAATGCCATAATGAAACTGACTATATGCTCACCTTAAAGGTTTTTTTTTTTTTAAGTTAGAATGAAAAAAAAAAACAAAATGGCATGTCAAACATTTGAGGTGGTGAATGATTTGGTTTTCACTTGGTCTTCACATTTTATTTTAAAAATGATAACATTAAAAAAGAATGATTTTGGGTTGGAGAGATGGCTCAACGGTTAAGGCACTTGCCTCCAGTGTCTAAGGTCCCAGGTTCAATTCCCCAGTATCCACATAAGCCAGCCCCACAAGGTGGTCACCCTGTGTTCTCTCTTTCCCTCCTCTTTCTCTCTCTCTCTTTCTCTCTTTCTCTCTCACACACTCTCTCTATTTCTGCTTGAAAATGAATAAATAAAATATTAAAAGAATAATTTTTCAGAAACATAAAAGAAAAATTAGAACGCTAATGATTCTAGAAACACTTATAGCTTTCTTGAGCATAAAAGCATGAAGGATCTTCATCTGTTATACCATCAATAACTATTAATGGAAGACAGTCATCATGCAAATATATTTGAGTGTCTTATTTCAAATATAAAGAGTACATGAGCAATAAAGATAGTTAGCTAAAAACAACAGAAGCATTACTGTGTGTTATAATCTATCCTGAGCATATATTAACTGAATATTCACAACTTTGTGAGGTCATTGTTAGTATCACAGATGAGGAAACGGGTTCAGAGAAGCTGATTTGCCTGGGTCTCACAGTTTGCAATGGTGCAGTGCAGATTTGTACCAGTCAGTATTTCCTTGACTTTAGTTGTTGGGTATTCTTATATCCTTACCTGTTAGAATCCTCTTTAAAATAAGGATTTTGTTGAGCCAAGACAGTAGTGTTTATTTTTGTCACTGTTTGATTGTGAGTGCTAATTGGCAAACCTTCTTCACTGAACATTGCTTGGCAGCTCAGAGCTGAGTAAGACAGCATGTTCCTCCCTTCAATGACCCAACCAAGAGCAGAAAAAGAATACAAATAACTTTAATGCAAGCTAGGAGCAAGTCTGTTTTGCTGGGCCCAGAAAAGAAAAAGCCAAATGTGATTAGAGGTATAAGTTATAGCTTTATTTATTAAAGTTATTAGATTTAAAGATGTCCTTGAAAGATGAATAGGAAATGGAATGGAGAGGTTATTCTAAGTAGAAGAATCTCTTGAAATTGATGTGTAGTTGAAAATACCTGATCCCTCCAGAAAGGAGGCTGTCTGGCCTGAATCAGAGAGTCAGCATCATGGCTCCTTTCCTCGAGCTTTGAAACTGCAGCGAGGAATCTGCACACACTTAAAGTAGAGATATTACTGGATTCTAATTTGGTGAGCAAATGATATCTTCAGTAGTCATCTTTAATCTGGCAACAAGTAGCAAGTGGGTTGGAGAAAGATGGTGTCCAAATTGTAGTAATCCATTAATGAAAGTCCAAAGCAAGGTGATAACATTGGGAAATTAACCATTATTCCTTATTCTTTCATCCATTCCCCATTTGTTGAGAATGTACTGTGTTGAGAATGTGCTTTTTTAAAGCAGCCGGGTAGAACAGTGACAAGTATAGTTGTGGCTCACCCTGGTAGAGCAAGCTGACTGAGTCCATAACTGCGCTATCAATGGACACAAAAACAGAGTGCTGGGAGCTTGAAGCAGAGGACAGGAGACACAGCCTAGTGACCATTTACTCTAGTTACCTACATTCTTATCATGGTTCATCAGAGCCTCAGATTCTTGTTGGAAGGACTTGCAGTTAGAAGCCAAACTACCACATGGCTACATGTCTAAATTGAGGATATCTGATGCCCCTTAATAGAAGCTCACTTGAGATAACTCTTAATTCTTAAGAAGATACAGTTGTATCCCTTAGAGCTCATGAGTAGGATCCATGGTCACACCTCAGCCAGAATGAGAAAACTTATTAAGAGGCAAGGAAGCTATTTTCTTCCCTGCCCTTCTTTTCACATGCCCTGCCCTCTGTTGCTGTATTCACAGTCTCTGTGCTCGTTTCTCTCATCTCTTGCTTGTTCTCTTCTGGTTATAAAAGCCATCTCTGTTTCTCTGGGCACAGGCGCAAACCAAACCACAAGCCCAGCTTTCAGTGTCTTTAGGGATAGAGAACCTTAGGCACTGAAGACGTTACTGGATCCCAAATCCAAATTCCCAGGGGGAAATCTGGACAGGTTTATCTAGGAACAGATTAAAACTGGATGGCAGAGGTTTGTAATTACAGTTCTGAACTTGAGGTAGGAGTGTGGGGGTCCAGAGGTCATGTCAGGCTAATATTCCAGATATCTTGAAGTGGGACTGTAACTGAGTGGTAGAGCACTTGCCTAGAAGGACCTTGGTTCCATCTCCAGCACTACAAAAATTTTCAACTCCACATCCTAATGACTCTCAGTAGATGTGTGTGTGTGCATGATATGTTTCTCTGCAGAAAAGCTGTGATTAAGGTGTGTTTTACAACAGATATTCTCTTAAACTCAAGTGACACTTGGTATTTATTATGCGCTTGCCATATATATTCAATGCTTTTCATAATTTATTTTATTGAGCTTCCAATTGAATTTCCTATAATTCTAATTGAACAGAAGTAAAAATCACTCATCATCCATTATCTTTCCAGCTGTATGGTAAGACTTCCCCTGTTGTGTGCTTGTTTTTCAGTCCTTGTCAGTGAGCTCACTGAAGCAGATGATGATGTCTTTTTCATCTTTCCATTCACAGTCCTCACGCAGATGCTCAGTCGTGTTAGTGTGTAATAGAGGTTTCATTACCTGCATTGCTGCTGGATTTGACCCTTGAGTTATATAAACTGAGATGTGAAAATTGTTTTGCAGTGGAGTGATGATGTAGGAAAGTCTAGATGTGAGGTAGAAGTGAAGGTGAGTAATAGAAAATTAAAAAGGTTCAGGTCCTAGATGGCAAATTGCCTGGGAGAATTTAGCTTTTACTTTTTTAAACAAAACTTTTAATATGATGCACTTTGTTTTTAAAATGCTTTTAAGTTTTTGCAGATTGTTATTTTATATACACTTCAAATGAATAATAAAGGAACTAACTATTCAGACATTTTGTAAATATTATGCTTAAGGTGTGTTTTTATTTATTTATTTATTTATTTATTTATTTATTTATTTATTTATTTATTTATTTATTTATTTTAAACAGGAACAAGAATGGTAAGTCCGGCATCCCTGAGGAAACTCCTGGAATCTTGCAAACATCTGTCCTTACTTGATGTGTCCTTCTGCTCCCAGATTGATAACAGAGCTGTGCTGGAGCTCAATGCAAGCTTTCCAGAAGTGCACATAAAAAAGAGCTTTACTCAGTGATTCTCGTGTGCACTGGCTGTCGTTGACATCAACATGCTTTACCCAGTTACTTCATGTGTGCGCTGTCATGACATCAACATGCTTCACATGTGCTCTGTTATTGCAGTCAACATGTTTCAGTGGGCTGTGTTTTCATTTTTAAAATGGTGAGAATTAAGACATTTGTAGATTTTAAAGAAAAAACTGAAATTACCCATTGAAATAAGTAAAAAAAAAAAGGTAAATAAATATGCAATATTGGAAGCACTTTTCTTTAAGAGTATGGATGAGGCTGGGGAGATGGCTCAGTCAGTAAAGTACTTGTCCTGCAAGCATGAGGGCCTGAGTACAATCCCAAGAAATGCCCACACATGCCCACACACACAAAGGAAAAAGTAAAAGAAGAATTATGTAAATGGCTGTTGTTATTTTTATCTTA
Organism: Zapus hudsonius; assembly: GCA_004024765.1. Taxonomy (NCBI): domain Eukaryota; kingdom Metazoa; phylum Chordata; class Mammalia; order Rodentia; family Dipodidae; genus Zapus; species Zapus hudsonius. Next base: position 14,808 of record PVHP010017160.1, read on the forward strand.
ATTAATGGAATGATCAAATATATGTTGAAATAATAACTATATGTTGAAATGACTATATATGTTGAAAGAATAATATGAAAACAATTTATTTTTAGAGGAATAGTTTGAACAACAAAGTATCATCATGGTTATGAATGAATAAAGTTGATTTTGCACACCTATTCTATGTAATTATACCTTATTAATATTTAGACCTGGAAAGCGTTTTCTTTGGTAAATACAAAATTGTCAGAGTTGGTTGTGGGTGTGAGGGCATTGAGAATATAGCTCACAGATACAGTGCTTTTGACATGTGCAAGTGTCTTGGTTTTCATTCCTAGCACCAAAAACGAGCAAACAAAATTAATTGGGAGACTTGTTTTTCCATCTGGGACTATTGTTTTTAACTGCCATTTATTTTATGTTTTCATTTCATTACTTATTTTGAGACAGGGTCTTGTTATGTACTCCAGAAATCTTTTTGAATAGTTATACTCTAAAATTTCTTGCATTGTAATTCATTTACAAAAATGCACATTAACAGATAACATACATTGGCAGTTTTTAGGTTGTCAGTAGTACCTATAGGAAAACAATTTTTCCCTTACAGATGTTAAGCTAGAAAGTTTATGCATATGACAAATAGACATTCAGCATTTATTTACTGAATAATAGATTGTAATGAGTTGTCTATCACATTTATAAAGTTTGAAGGTTATTAATTGCTAGTGTTTCGTATGCAGAATATAAAGAATATAGTATAGAATTTCAAATGTTAAAAGATTAGGACAATCCTGACAATCTGCTCCAGAGAGATGGCAATAGACATTGAGGAGACTCAAAACTCATCAAAGCAGAAACCAGGAGGGTACAGAAAGCTCAACATTAAAGTAGACTTAAGACACCCCCACCAAGGCTCAGGGAACATTGAGGAAGAGGGAGCAGAAACATTGAGAGAGCTGCAGGGTGGGAGGCATTATCCTCCCTCTCCCAGAGACATGCTTTCATAACCCCATGGTGAATACCAGCACCTTCACTGAGGACACTCTCTGGGAATGAGACCAACACATGGGCATCAGGGTATTTCTACCCACCCTTTGGCTTTTATAATCTCGGTCCCCTCTTCTGAAATGGTGCCTGAGCCTTGGTGGGTCTGTTAGCAGCCAGTCAGCTGTTTCACTGGCTCACCTGAGGCAGGAAACAGGAAATACCACCAGGAGGTTATTAAAAAAAAAAAAAAAAAACTTCTGCCAGGGGAGGGGAAGCTCTCTTCTTGACTGGCCATCTCAGATTCCTGAATCTCCAAATTTTGGTAAGGCCCACCCCCACACCCCCATCTCAGCCACCCAGCTGAGAGGAGGGGAGACCCCTTTTACTCCCGCATGAGCTTTGCCCCTTCTCATCTCTCTCGTGGCAGAGAGCTTTCTGTACTTTCTCCTCTTTTATTCTTTTAATCTAGGCCCACCATGTTGTGTGGGTGCTCCTCTTCCCCCTTCCTTGGTCCACAAACTCACCCTTCTCTGACTTCTGAATAAATAATTGAATAATTAACCTTCTCAGTCACATTTTATTTAACTCTTAAGAAAAACAGACAAGAACTCGGGGTTTGAGATTCCTTCCTGAGCCACAGTAGACGTGGCACATCTTATGGTAGGCAGGGAGCTATCTTTTCTGGTGGCATTGAGGGATCTTCAATCTCCTGAGTTTTCTTCTGCCATCTGTAAAATAAAAGATGCTCCAACCAAGAGTTAGAGTAGCTTGGATAAAGGATGTATGCATAAATATTAGAGTGTTTTGGGTATGTAAACATACTCTTCTTGTTTAGAGAGCAAGTGGGGGGCTTCCCTCTGCAGTCTGAGTTTCCAAACCATGGGATTCTGACTTGGTTTCCAGGATCAGATATGGGTTCTACCCCACTGAGTGGGCCTCATTTCCAATCAGAGGACAGTTACTTACCCACATAGGTTGTGTGCCATTATTGCACAAGTACGTATTTCTTGCCTGGATGGTTGATTTCTAGCTTTCGGGGTCCCCTGCTTATTCACACTGTTGATGACCACGGTCTCCCAGTAGCTTCTAGCATGTCTTCCAACACTATGAGTGCCTGAGCCTTGGTGGGTCTGTTCCTGGGAGGGAACTGTTGTCCCTCTCAGGTCTAGCATTGTATTTTGATGAGCCATGACCGCAGCCTGTAGTGTCTTGAACAATAGCATCATACCTTTTAGAGCTGGTTAAATAACCATGATGATACTTTGTTGTTCACACTATTCCTCTAAAAATAAATGGTTTTCATATTAGCTCTCATAGTGCAGTATCTGCACCACTGCGTCCTGCAGCTTGTCCCAAGGAGACCATCATTCACCATGTCCTGTGCCAACCCCAGCAGGCCACACAGTCCCGGGCTACCACTGGCTGTCCTGCACACACCCCACAGGGCTCATCAGGCCAGATGCCTTCACGCTAAGGCTATGCAGCCCTGTCTCCTACATACCCCAAAGGGCCACACTGCCCAGTGCTATCCCTTGGTGCCCTGCCTGCTTAGTGCCACACTGCTTTGCCTTGAGAGAACCCCAGAGAGCCCCTCAGTTCCAGCACTGTCCCATACCACTCTGCACCACCCCAAACTGTCCAGCATGAGCCCAAGAAGGTCCCTCAGGCTGGGTACCCTCCCCATGCCACCCCTCACTGTCCCAGGCATGCCCCTGTGGGCCCCACAGGCATGGAGCATGTCAACCTGTGCCCCAGAGCACTGCACTCCAGAGGGCTGCCCACACCTTGCACCGCCCTGTGCATGCCCAGGGGGGTGTCACATGACCTGTGCCACCTAGTGCATGCTTCAGTGGGCACCCCAAACTAGCTGAACTTCGATACCCCAGCACCATAGGTCCCCCACACACCATGCCACTGGCTCCACCTTGTGCACCCTCAGCAGACAGTTTGGGCCTCTGCCGCCTCCTCTGAGTCCTAGCCACCTCCACACACCAACACCTCCACACCTGTCAACTCCTTGGACCTGGAGTCTGGCCTGCTCTTTAGAGCAGTTTCCAGGCCTCTAATGTAGCTTTCATATTAGGCATCAGACCAGAGATGCTGGTGTACCAGTAACCTCCATAACCTGTGGATAAAATGCCACCCCACTCCAATCCAGTTCAAATCCAAAACAGAACACTCACTGAAGATCCTACAAGGACAGATACTTTCTTCTTAATCAAATAAGACTTCTACCCTGAGATGGGTAGACCTCAATGCAAAAAAAAAAAAAAAGTCAACAAACTCAGAAATCGCTACCAAGGTTGCCTAGTCCCACAGTGAAAGTCTCCAATGAAAACAGAAATTGAATCCAAAAAGGAAAGCACAATAAGCTTATTTAATAAACTCAATGAGACTTTGGCCAAGAGAATGAACTGAAAGCAAACCATCAAAAAAAAGCAACTATTGAATAAATGAAATTAAGCAGAATCATCTATCATCACTAGGCTTACTATTTGCAGAAAATCAGAACTCAAAGAGATAAATGAAATGAACATGAATGAACAAATAGAAGATCTCAATAACCAGCTGATTAATCTTAATGAAAACATGATTAAATGCAAGAATGAATTCCTAGAAGCATCATTAAAAACCAAGACCTGAAATTGGAACTTGACAAAAGGATGGATGCAATATAGAAAAATGTAACAGAAACAAAAACCTAATAGAGATTGGAAAATCCTCTCTAGAAATCCTTAATACCAGAGTAGATCACACGAAGGACAGAACCTCAGATCTGGAAGACAAGACCGAATAAATTGTTTTGGAGTCTAAAAACTTGGATAAGTTAAAAAAATTGTGCAAACAGAATAGGAGGGAATTTTGAAATACCCTTAAAATCCAGATCATCGGGATAATAGAAGAGGGAGAAATTCAGTCCAAAGGAGGACATATTCAACAAAATTATTGAAGAAAATCTCCCCAGTCTCTCAAAAGAGAGACCCATCCACATCTAAGAAGCTCAGAGAAAACCAAACAGACTGGACCAAAGAAGATAGTTTTTGAAGAATGGACATTTTCACAGTATTCTTCAATCCATGAGCATGGGAGTCTTTCCATCTTTGTGTATCTTCAACTTATTTTTTCAGTGTTATAAAGTTTTCATTATAGAGGTCTTTAACTTTCTTGGTTAGGTTTGTTACAGGGTAGGTGGGCTATTGGGGAAAATTGCCTGATTTCTTCATAAGTTTGTTATCAGTATATAAGAAAACTACTGATTTTTTAAGTTAATTTTGTATCCTTCCACCTTGCTAAAAGTGTTTATTAGATCTAAGAGATTTCTGGTGGAATCTTTATGGTCCCTTATGTATAGGATTCATACCACCTGCAAAGGATGATACTTTAACTTCATCCTTTCCTGTTTGTATCTCTTATATCTTTCTCTTGTCTTTATTGCTCTAGCTAAGACTTTAAGGACTTTGTTGAATAGTGTGAATACCCTTGTCTTCTTCCTGATCTTAGCGGAATGCCTCAAGTTTTTCTCCATTTGGAGTACCTTTTTCCATCCTTTCACTCTAAGGTGGTGTAATGGTTAAGTTTTGATGTCAACTTGACCTCTCAAGTAATCTTGGGTGGGTCTCTAAGGATGTTCACAGGAAGGTAGCCTCTCAGCAGGGGGCAGGATATAAAGAAACTCAAAGAAGCTAGAAGTAAACATCCTTTCCTATGTGGGCAGTGCAGGAAGGAAATTCCAGAGACTCAGGAAGACATTAAGTCTGGGATAGAATTGCAAGACCCCACCCTAGGGCTATATAAAGGTGAAAGAATTCTCTCCTTGCCTTCCTGCCTGTTTGCTGTTCTGTGTGTATGGTGTTGGTGATGGGTTTCTCTCTCTTCTTGGACCTGTGAAAGAGGACCAGCCTCTTTCACTTTTATGGGACTTCCCCTGGATCTGTAGCTTGAATAAATCATTTCCTCCCATAAACTGTGCCTGGTTTGGAGATTCATCCCAGCAGCATGTGGCTGACTACAACAGGTGGTGTCTGTCTCTGAGAATGAGGTCAGTCTCTTGAGGAGAACAGCAAGATGGAACCTGTTTTCTGATCCAGTATGTTAGTCTATGCCTTTTGATTGGTGTATTGAGGGCATAAATATTCAAAATTATTGCTTAAAGGTCTGAATTTCTGGCCTCTTGAAGATTTGGGGGGTTTTATTATTTTCCTGGTTTTCATTTGATTAACAAATGATCTTTGGTTGATTATTGTTTTTCCTTCTAATCTCTTGAATGTGTTTATCTTTTTCTTCAATCCAAACAGTTCTTTCCCATATCATCTGTAGAGCTAATTTAATGTTCATAAATTCTTTTAGCCTCCTTTTTCATAGATTTTTTTTCTTTCTCTATTAAAAGTGATAACTTTGCTAAGTGTGGTAGCTTGTGTTGGCAGATGGGATTTTTTTTAAAACTTGGAATACATCATTCTAATCTCTTCTGCCTTTTAGAGTCCATTGAAAAATCACTTGTTATTTGTTTGGCCTTCCTTTATATATGACTTGCTAGTTCTCTCTTGTGCTTTTAGTATCCTTTCTTTGTTCTGTGAATTTAGTCTTTTAATTTTATATTTATTTATTCATGTATTTGTGTGTGTGCATGTGCATGCACATGCATATTTATGTGTGTGACTCTATGGGATGCACACATACTATGCAGTGTGTGTGGAGGTCTGTTAATAGTTTGAATAAATGTCCCCTATTAGATTCAGGAGTTTCGTTAAAGCTTGTAACTAGAAAGAGGTGTCACTGTGGGTGGATCATAGAGTCCAGCCCTAAGGTGTTTCTGGGAGCAGATCTGGAATTCCAGCTGTAGGTGTGCAGAGAACAATTGGCGTGCTGCTTGAGTGTGCTTGCTTTTGGAAAGGCTGGTGATGAGATTCTCTCTCTACTTGGACCTGTGAAAGGGGGCCAGCTTCTTTTTCCACTGTGGAGCTTTCCCTGGATTTGTAAGCTTCAAATAAATCCCTTCTTCCTTCCATAAACTGTGCCTGGTTTGGAGGGTCATCCCAGCAGTGTGAGCTGTCTACAACAAGGTCAGAGAACAATTTTCAGCTTGAGCCTCACCTTCTACCATGTTTAAGGCTGAGTCGCTCATTTTTTATTCACTGCACCATGGCCTCCAGGAAATTCTCCTGTCTCGGCATCTCTTCTTGTCATCAGTGCACCGGGATTACAGATGCTCACCACAGTTCATGGCTTTTATGTGGGGCCTGAGGATCTGAACATAAAGTGGTATAGAAAGTGATGCTTCCACTGAGCCATCACCCAGGGCTAGAGTTTTGACGATACTAGGATTAGGGTGCTTCTCTGGTCCTTTATGGTCCTGCCTCCATTTCCTAAGAGCTGAGGTTACAGGTGTGTGCCACCACATCCAGCTTGTTGTGGGGGTTGCAGACCCCTGGTCCCCTGCTGTTAGCCCAAGTCTCACCAGTCAGCAGGAGAAAGGGCTTGATCAGGGAGAGGTGAGGCGACGGTCGGACAGACACACGTGACTGGGAGAAATATCAGGCAAATCTCATTTTATTTGAGCACCCAAAGCTCTTTTATAACCCGTGGTTGCATTGTTCAGCCTATTTCTCTCAAGCAGTAAGATTCAAACTTTTTGGTGGAAGCCAATCAGCAGACTACAGCAGAGCAAAGCATGCCTCCTTAGGGTACATTGTTTTACAGCCAATCAGCAGGGTAGTTTGTTCATTTTCAGGAGGCAGGTTCTATACTCAGCAAGCAGGAACAAGGCTTATCAGCTACACAGAATTCAACAAGTAGGATCAAGGCTTATCAGCTACTGCCTCTGCCTCCCGAGTGCTGGGATTAAAGGCGTGTGCCACTATGCCCGGCTTTATTCCATATTCTAAACCTTAGTTTAAGATTGCTCAGTTAGGCTAGGGCCCAACACAGCTTTCAGCCTGGATTCTTTAGTTTTTGTTTGTTTGTTTGTTTGGGTTTTTAGGTTTTTAAAAACTTTTTATTCACAATCTATATCTATCATCTATTATCTGTCTGTCTAATATATATATAAATGTATTTTGATCATAGATTCCTGTGTCTTGTCCCCACTCCTCACACCACTTAAACAGAACTCCTTCCTCTCTCTATCCAGTTCGTCTAAAATTTTGTTATCTTTATTTAATTTTGCCTTCCTTCATCATCCACAGTGACATGTTGATGGGCTCAGTATTGGACAGATAATGACAGTCACTTTGAGGTCATTCATGCAATGGCCAAAATGTGTCCAGAATACAACATTCTAAAATAATCCTCCCTATCCTCTGGCTCTTACATTCTTGCTGCTACCTCTTCTGCAGTGCTTCCTGAACCTTGGTGGGTGTGATGGATAGGTCTCAGGTAATGCTAAGCATCTAACTGTTGTTTCTTACCATTACAATGATAAGTCTGAGTGTCCCCAGTTGTCACTACCATCTGTGAAAAGAAGCTTCTCTGATCAGAATTGAGCCATGCCACTATATGAGCATAAACATGAGTATTTAAACGGGAATTTGATGGTCACAGCATATCCATTCACAAACAATAAACAGTAGTAGCTTTCCTTCTGGCCCTCCTTCTGGCCAGCTTTCTATAAAATATAACCACAAATAAAGACAGTCTAGATAGAAGTGCCCTGCAGATGGTTTAAAAAGCTTAACCTTAAAACCATAGACCCAGACCCTGAATTGGGTTACCCCCACAGTGAGCTTCTGGCCAGGGAAGTCCCCAAAATAATGTAGGCCATTGCCAGAACACTTGATTACCTGCTAGAGCTGAAAGGCATGATCTTATTGCTGAAGACACTACAGGTTACAGTCACAGGACATTGTAATAACATGCTGAAACCAAATAGCTCCCACCTGGCTAGCCCTCATATTGCTGGAGAGCCCTATGGTCACAGCTGGAAGTTAACAGTCTCCAATAGCACGAATAAGCAGGAGACCCTGCAGACTATGAAATTAACCAGCCTGACAAGAACCACACACTTGTGCAATAGTGGCCTACAGCCTCTGTGTGTAACCAACTGTTCTCTCTTTTTTTTTTTTTTTGGTTTTTTGAGGTAGGGTCTCACTCTAGCCCAGGCTGACCTGGAATTCACTCTGTAGTCTCAGGGTGGCCTTGAACTCACGGCGATCCTCCTACCTCTGCCTCCCGAGTGCTGGGATTAAAGGCGTGCGCCACCACGCCCGGCCCAACTGTTCTCTAAATAGTCATGAGGCCAGCTCAGTGGGAGAGAAATCATATCTGATACTAGAAACCAAGTCAGAATCCCTTGGCCAGGAAACTCATAAACTTAAGAGAGAAGCCCCACTACTCTCAAAAGAAGATAGCAAAAAAATGTCTCAAATAACATTGCATACTCCCTTTAACACTAGCTGCTCACACTCCTGGTTGGAGAATCTTTTATTTTACAGATGGCAGAGAAAACAGAGTAGAAACCAGATCCATTGATAAGACACAAAGATAGCCAACTGCCCACTAAAAGACATGCCACCTCTACCATATCTGCTGGAGCTCACATTTTTAGGTTTTGAAATAGAGTTATACTCTGTAGATTGAGCTGGACATGAACTTGAAATAACCCACCTGGCTCAGTCTCCATAATGCTCATATTATAGGTGTGAACCACCATGCCCAGTTTTAAACCTAAATTCTCAGCCTCATCTATTAAACTTGCCCATTTTCTAGGGTATTTCCTATGTATATATGAATGACAGAGATAATATTTGTTTTTTTTTTTTCACCCAGTGTCTTGGCTGGGAATTTCCAAGGTACAGGAGAAGCTATGTTTGCTGATTTATGCATGCTCTTGGGAAGTGCAATGGAATTTTTCATCAGAGATGTGGCTTTAGAAGTTCTTAATCTTGTGATAAGTAACTCAATTTCTGCTGACATAGATAGGCAGCAGACTCATGGAGCTTCCCAGTATAACTGCAGTTGAACTTGTGTTTTTTCTTTTCTTTTCTTAATATTTTAATTTATTTATTTGAGAGAGAGAGACAGAGAGAGAGAGAGAGAGGGAGTCAGTCTGGGCATGCCAGGGCCTCCTGCCACTGCAACTGAATTCCAGATTCATGCATTATTTTGTGCATCCATCTTTTCATGAGAAGTGGGGAATTAAAAGCTAGCCATCAGACTTTTCAAGCATTGCTGAGGGGAGGAGTTAAGTAGCCAGTCAAGAGAGAGGGTACAAAGAGGGAACGCTGCACCTGTCTACTTCAGCAGAACTAAAATTCAGCATCTGATCGTTCTCACTCACCTTACTCAGGAGCTAGCCTCTGAGGCCAGACCAATCAGCTCTCAGGCTAACCCGAGCCTGAGGATAAAACTCTCCACAATAAGATTATAAATAGATCCTTACCATGTGGGCAAGGCCTCGTTTTGGCTTTTCACCCTCCCTAAAACTCCAGGTCCCTGCTCTGACAAGCCCCCTCCTCTCGGGCTGAGATGGGGGCGGGGATCCTGACCCATACTCCTACAAGGGCTCTCTACCCTCTCCTGCTGTCCACATGGCAGGAATTCTCTGTACTTTCTCCTGTTTCTTTGCTTCTCTTAGTCTAATAAAATTTTTCTAAGTCTTATCCTTGGGTCTATGGATTTAATTCTTTAAACTCATTAGAATCTGGGGTATCCTAGATTTGTTGATGCATTGATGAATCAGTGTATTGACAAGAAACTCCAAAACTCCTGTTCCAGTGCCTTTAACTACTGAGTCATCTTTCCAGCCCCAATTTTTGATTTTATTGAATCAGGATCATATATATATATATATATATATATATATATATATATATATATATATATATATATATATATATACAGGATTTTATATATTATGTATAGCCTGGACTGCCCTCACATTCACTGTGTAGCCTAGATTTGCTTTAAACTCTTGATCCAACATTTAATTTCAATATCTGAGACTAGATAAAGGAACTTTCAATGTTTTTGAGAGTAAGTGAAGTTCACTATTGACATCTCTAGTTTAATAACACAACACGAGTGAAATACATTCCTCAAAATATCTGTTAATGAATGGCAAAAACCAACTATAGGTTTTAAACAAACCTTAATTTTCCTGTTTTGCTTTGCAAGCTTAGCCAAATAACTCTTTTTTTTCACCGTAAATATTTTAACTGCCACCAGTAACACCGCTACTGCAAATTACATGGAATTCATATTTATTTTCTCAGAAAATATTTTGGCCTATAATTAGTCCACACAGAAGTTCACAGACTCTTCAGCTCTTCGGTTGCATCAATCCAGGCATTAACTCATCAAATATACCATAACTGTTGACTCATCAGTACCCCAAAAAAAACCAGCATCCTTGATTTGTGGGTTTTCCATTTACTATTATTGTCCATTGATGTTGATGTTGATCGAAGTGTTCTCAGTTCTTCAACTTCTTGCCAAAAAGCTAATGTAATAGCTGTAAGCAGGTTTACTCTGAACACATTTCTGCAGCTGATGCAAACACAATTTAATTAACTCTGGCTCTCCTTGCTTGGCTACATTTGAAGCACTTATTTGGTTGCAATTATTTTCACTTTTTAAAAATTTTTAATTAATTCTGCTGATTTTTTGTTTTGAATTTTCTAATTTTGTGATCACAAAATTTTCATGGGTGAAGAATATTCCAACCTTCTAGCATGTAAAGTATTGTTTTAGAGATGCCACCATGTCATTGAATATTAAATACCATGCTTTGCCATGTAATTTCATAACAACACCATCCTTAATCTTGTGTGCCTTAAAAGATTGTTTTTTTTTCCTCTTGTTCTTTCATTATGGACATTGGTACAAAAAGTAAAAAATATATATCACTATATATACATATCACTATATATATAGTGATATGACGATATGAGAGGTGAAGTGTTGGTAGTCATAATGTATCGTTACAATTTATAGTGTGCCAAACATCAGTGCAAAATGATGCAAGCACCACATAAGTCTCTGTGGTGTCTCCTCAACTCTGCCACTGATGTGACAGCAATCATGGACAGAACATAGATAAATGATGTAGCCTTGTTCCAATAAAATATTACTTATGGACAGTACAAGTTGAATTTCCCAGCTTTCATGTGCTATCAAATATTATTCATTGTATAAAACTTTTTTCCTTGGGGAACATGGATGATTGCCTGTTCACTCCAGGTAGGGCTCAGAGCACAGACCAAAGCACCATTGCACCAAAATCCAGTTTTGGGAAACCAATGAGTTTATTGGGTTTACTTACAGAACACAAGTGAGGGGTTATTTACAGGAGTGTGGGTAAATCGAAGGCACCTGCATCACCACAAAGACCCCACTCTATTTGGGATGATGACCTCATGGAAGCTCCATCACAGAACCCCACTTCTAGTTAACCTATGTCCTATGTAACATAGCTTCTCCCAAGATCATTTACAACTGAGGGAGGGCAGGAGGGTACTGTATCTGGAATCCCAGGTTGGTCTCTTGTGACTCACCCTACTCCATCTACTAGAGAGTGAGTATCAATAGCTCCATTACCATGGCCAAAGATTTTACCATCACATTTTACTCTTCTGTTCCAAAGTTTTCAAGGTTATTGGGCCAAAATATTCTCTATTCCAAGATGACCTCATGTTACGTCTCCAGAAAAAAAAAGCCATATAATACAATTTTAAATTTTTTTGTAATTACTATTATTATTATTATTATTATTATTATTTGCCACTAGCAAATAGTTCTAAGAGAGCAGGTTGGATTTGACATGTAGACCAAATTTACAATTTTTGCCCAAGGGTGCTCTTTTTTATTTTGTTTTATTTTATTTTGTTTGGAACAGGCTCACTATGTAGCCCAGCCAGTCCTCAAACTTGTAGTGATTCTCCTCCCTCAGCCTCTTCAGTGATGGGATTAAAGATATGACCTACCATGCTTGGCTTTGTCCTATAATATTGTTAATTCAATTAGTAAATTAAACTTTTTTCATTTTAATTTTTAAAATATTTTATGAAGTTTTTTATTAGTTGTGAGCTTTGCTATATGAGGTTATTGTATATTGGTCTTATTTCCATTAGGTTATATTCTTATATCAACCCCCCAGTTCCCCTGAGGGACCTCTTCAGTGGGGTTATAGGTATTCACTGTGGGGTCATGCATACACCATTCAATCTCTGTGGCAAGGACAATGCCTCAGGATGCTCTATTTTATTATCCACATTCAAACCTATTCACACCTGCTATCTTTCTCATTTTACCATTTAGATTTTAAAATTAAAAAAAACATTTTACTGTCTTAGAGAACACTAGGGTGTTTAACAGAAATAATTTATGTAACTTTATTCTTTAAATTTGAAGGGAAATGGCTGGTTAACATTTAATAACTGACTTTAAAATTTTCTATAATCATTAGCTAAGGTAAGTAGTTTTCTCAGAGGATACTAATATAAAAAGAAATATCCCCAACCGTGTTTGAAATCACAATTAAGTGATCTTCAATGTAAATTGCTCTAAATAAAATCTTAGACAATATGGACAATTTAGCTTCTTTGTTTTCTGTGTAGTGCTTATGTTTGAGAGAATGTGTAGGAAACAAAAACTGATTGTGAAAGTATTTTTGTTTCTCATCCCCCCCCACAAATTAACTGAAGCCTAAAAACTCATATTAGTAAGTTTAAATAAAACTAAGCAAGGAGATTCCATACAAACTACATTTGGCCACCATGACTATTAGTATCAAATAAATAGATAGCTTTGTGCCAGGCACAGACTGGAGTAGTGGAACCTTCATTTAGAGAATGCATGTAAACACCACTGAGCAATCTTTTAAAAAAAATCAATGTTTGCCAAGAAAAAAACCTCTAGTAAAATATTATACAGTAGGTTACACAAAGGTTACTAAAAGGCTACAGCAGAACTGCAGAGCCTTTCAGATACTAATGGACTGTGAAGGTGGGTGCATTAAGCTTTGTGATATTTCCTAGTCTTCCATGGAACATCTAACCTGTCTGCATCTCTAGTTTATCAGAGCACAGATTGAAAAATGTCACCACACAGCATTAAATGGCACATGTGAAAGTTATTCACTAATTACTAGGATAATTTTTACTTGCTAAAGATTATGCCCTATAACTTGTTTCTCTAATATATATTTTTGTATTATTTAAGATTGAAATGTTAAATAAAACCTATCATTTGATCCAGCTATACCACTCCTGGAGATATATATATATATCCTAAAAATTCCACTCTACTACAGAGATACTTGCTCAGTCATGTTTGTTGCAGCTCTATTCATACTACCTAGGAATTAGAAACAGCCCAGATGCCCATCAACTGATGAACTGATAATGAAGATGTGGTTCATATACACAATGGAATTCTACTCAGTAGTAAAGAAAAATAAAATAATAAAATTTGCAGGCAAATGGATGCAGTTGGACTAAGTGAGGTGTGATGGTTAAATTTTGTTGTCAACTTGACCTTTTTAGTAATCTTGGGTGGGTGTCTGAGGATGTTCACCGGAAGACAGCCCTCCCAGTAGCGGGGCAGGATGGAAGGAAGCTCAGGGAAGCTAAAAATGAATATCCCTTCCTGGAATGGCAGTGTAAAAAGGAAATTCCAGAGACTCGGGAAGTCAACAAGTCTGGGAATGGATTGCAAGGCCCCACCCTAAGGCTATATAAAGGGGAAGAAATCTCTCTTCCCCTGCTTGTTTTGTTGTGTGTGTGGTGTTAGTGATGAGTTTCTCTCTCTGCTTGGACCTGTGAAAGGAGGTGAGCCTCTTTCACCATTATGGAACTTCCCCTGCATCTATAGTTTCAATAAAACCTTTTCTCCTATAACTGTGCCTGGACTGGAGATTAATTCCAGAGGCATGTAGCTAACTACTTCACTAGGTAACACAGAACAGAAAGATAAACACCACTTGTTCCCTCTCATTTGCTGTTCCTTCTCGGGATCAATTGGAGATGAGTGCAAACAGTAGTAAGCATCAGGAATATGGGCACAAATCTAGAATGAGACCAGGAGAGACAAGAAATAGGGAAAGAGGAGAGGAGGAGTTACTTGGCAGGCTAAGGGAGGGATAGAACATTAGGTGAGGGCTTAAAGGGGTAAGTGATGGGAACAGTGGGCAGGAGAATTATACAAAAGTTAAGACAATATTAATCAGTTCCATAGAAGCTCTCTTTCTGGTCAGCATTTTATAAGATACAACCACCAATAAAGGGGGATGGGTACAGTCCAGATAGAAGTGCCCTACAGAAGGTTTAAAAAGCTTAACCTTAAAACCATAGATGCTGGCCAGTAAATCCCAAGCTCAGAATTGGGTTAACCGCCACAGTGAGCTGTTGGCCAGGAAGATCCATGAGCCCCCCCCCAAACAATGTAGACTATTGCCAAAGCACTTGAATACCTGCCAGAGCTAAAAGGTATGACCCTACTGCTGAAGACACCTATGGCTGTGGTCACAGCAGGTGAGAATATCATTCTGGAACAGAAAGGGAAACCCCTGGCTATCTCTCATAGTGCTGGACAGCCCTATGGGCGTGGCTGGAGGACAATAGTCACCAACATCATGAATATGCAGGGGACCCTGAAGACCAGGGCATCAACCAGACAGACAAGAAGTACACACTATGCAATAGTGGCACACAGCCTCTGTGGGTAACCAACTATTCTCTGATTGGACATGAAGCCTGCTCAGTGAGGGAGAATTCATCTCTGGTACTTAAAACCAAGTCAGAATCAAATGGTTAGTAAACTCATAGACTTCAGAGAGAATCCCCCGCTGCTCTCTGGAGAAGAGTGGGCTTGCTCACCCAAAAGTCTCTCAAATAACTTCTCATACCCCCTTTAATCCTAGATGCTCTCACTTTTGGTTGGAAAATGTTTTATTTTATAGATGGCAGAGAAAATGGAGGAGAAACAAGATCCATTGATAAAAAGATAGCCAACTGCCCACCACAAGATGTGCCACTGCTACCATGTCTGCTAGGGCCCAGGAGAAATTGCAGAAGAAGCTGACAGGAATACCACTCTTACTGCTAGCCTGGCAACCAGCTCCAGACTTATGGTGACAGACACTGTGATCAATCAAAAGCCATCAAAGCAGAAATTCAGAGGCTACAGGAACTCAGTACTAAAAGAGACTGCTAGCAGGTTCAGGGAACATTGTGGAAGAAGAAACAGAAAGATTTTAAGAGCCACAGAGTGTGTAGGAATACCTTGAGGCAAGGTCCTACACTACCCCTTAGGGAATGACCATAACCCCACTGAGGAGGGCACCCAGGGTAATGGGAGCAGGGGCGAGGGCATAAGAGTATGTCCTTTTATGATATATATATATATATATATATATATATATGTATATATATATATATGTATATATATATAATTTTTTAAAAGCTGATTAAAGAGCAAAAAATCAAAACATCTGTGTATAACTACTTCTCATTTTGACACAGTTGTCAAGTTCAATTTTCACTTGTGAATTATATTTTTTAAAGTATGTGTTCATACTGTAATTCTAATGAAAGAATCGTAGTACCATCTAAGATTTTTAACATTTTTATTTAGTATTTCACTATCAACATGCTTTAATTAATATTTGCATGCTATTCCAGTTCATAAACCATTTTGATGTGTAGTTTTCTTAGAGTTAGCCTTACTGTGCATGCACCTAAAACCAGTTCAGGCTGGATATTCCTCAGCTATTCCAATCAAACTTGGAACTATCTAAGAACATATTTGAATAAGTACTGATCACAAATAATGGTCACTAAGGGAAGGAGAAAATGATCATTGTTTGGAGTGGAGTGTACCCACAGTTCGGTGCAAGTGGGGTTCTCAGTTTCTCAACATGTTCCTAGGTGTATGTTGTAGGTGAAGGACATGTTTACTGCTGAAACCATGCAGTGTCCTGGGTGGTTAAACTATTGCCCATAACTGCCTGTCTCAACACTCTCCAATTTAAATCTTTCCTCACAAACCAAATTTGGCTATTAAAAAAATACTTTAGATGGTAAAGAAGGTAAATTTTGAATCATAGTAGTATTCCAATAAATATTTAAGCAATACATGGGAGATGAAGCTGGAAGTTACATGACTTTCCAGTTAGATGCAAATATTCTCTCCATGTCTGATATGAAGCTATGTGGATTCACAGAGCTGAGTTCGGATGAGGTGCACATCCTTTTTTCTTTTGAGTTGATATGGACTGGCTCCATGTCACCAGTGTCTGATAGAATTATTAAACATTGATATAGTTTCTTAAAAATCCATAAAAGATGGAGCCAGCTTTGCTTATGGGTGGCATCATCTTCAGGTCAGTGGGCCTTCAAAACCTGTGAAATTCCTCTTAACCTTTGGGAGTATCGTAAGAGTAACATTAAGAAAATTTTCTTAATTATAGGTAGGCAAATGAAGAATTTTAAAAAGAGGCACTTTGAGAAACTGTAAGGACTTGCAAATTATTTTGCTGATATAAGTCTAACATTAATCATGTAAATTGATAGAGTACTATATGAATGTGTGTGGGCTTATGTATATATTTTAAATTCCTCTATATATCCATGGACTGTGAAAGCTATATCCCCAGATGGACTGTGAAAGCTATATCCCCAGATAAATTGTACTATTTCCCTTCTACTTACTGGTACAATTTTACATTATAAAGTTGTCATGTCATTACACCTACTTTCCAAACACAAATGCCCATAATTTAAATATGTATCATGTAACAATCTCTAAACTATATAAGAATATTCTATCACTTAATGTATTTGTAAGCACACCAATAAGATATTTATATTTTATTTATAAGAAAGATTTTGGTTCTGTCTGGAACTTCAAAGTTTTTACTTTTGGTATCTTTCTACTTCAGGTATTGGACTTCTGGTCAAGACTTAAACTCATTGGCTTGTCAGTTTATATTAGGCTACAATGAATAACAGACAGAGAATTTTCAATGGTGTACAACATGTCTTTTTTATTTAATAACTGTGACATGCTGGCTACTGTGGTTTATTTCTGTAGCTGTTCTGAAGTGAGGAGTTCAAGTTCAGCTGTACACCACCCAGAACCCAGTCTACATGAGAAGATTGTGCCTCCAGTGTACCCTTGGCTGGAGAGAGTGTTAGTCTCAGAGATCTCTACTCTCTACCACCTGGCCATGCTAACCATAGGACTCAGGTACTGCCTACTGGTATGGTAATTAAGGCATCCTCTGGGCTGAGGAGGAAATACCACCTTCCCCTAGCACATCATGCTTTCTCAAGAAGCAGCTTCTCATCTCCTCTCCACAAAACCATCTCCCTGGCCCTCATTCTCTCTTTGGCTCTCCTGCTCCAGGTATATGTATAATCTCTCCCTTACTTTATGCCTCTCTCTCTCCCTCCCTCCCTCTCTCTCTCTCTCTCTTTCTCTCTTCCCCTTTCTTGTCTTCTCCCCTCTCTCCCTGCCCCATTTCTCCCTCTCCCCCATTCCAATAAAGGCTTAGATCCAAGGAAATGTCAGTTTTAGTATCACATGTGAGGTTTTGGAGTTCACCATGGAGGACCAAGACAGACAGCTGGGTAGGTGGGCACATCTTTTGGCTTGGGAGCTTCCCTGCTATGCTTTCCCTTTTATCTTCAGTCTTTCTGAAATGAATCTCATAATTTACCCTTCTCAGAGTCTGAGCTTTCAGTTCTTTGCTAATGTGGACAAGAACCCAAGACTTAGAGCTGCTGGGGTGGAAGTTCTAATGCATTCAGAGATCTCTTTGGCATCACTATTAGGTCTAGGTTCCCAGGACTAGCATGATCAGGTAGCAGGGGAGAAAGGGGGTTTGGATAGAGAGCTATGGAACTCTAACACTCCAGAACTTCTGTTTACATTTTAAAAAGAACAACAGCCGAAAGAACAATGGCCGAGCGTGGTGACACAGTGCTTTAATCCCAGCATTTAGGAGGCAGAGGAGGAGGATCGCCATGAGTTCAAGGCCACCCTGAGACTACATAGTGAATTTAGGTCAGCCTGTGATAGAGTGAGACTCTACTTTGAAAAAAAAATAGAAGTTAAAAAAAAAAAAAACGAAGAAAAAATGATGCTACCAACACATGATGTGCCCACGCAAAGCTTTTACTTAATAATAATAATAATAATAATAATAATAATAATAATAATAATAAACAGAGACAATTTTTAGGAGACAGGATATGCCTCTTGGATCGAGAAATGGTTAGCACAATCCTATTTCTAACTGCTTCTAGCTGAAATTGGTCCTTGTGTTATGATGGAGACTACCCCATTTCAGGGTGTCTGAGTCAGGGGCCCACGTCTGTAGTCTGTGTGGTATGCTGAGGTGGTGTGGGTGAATCAAGTAAGCAAAAGGCTAGAGAATAGCCTGTGAATAGAAGTGAAATGGCTATTGAGGAACTAACCAGAGATAGTTCTGAGACCATTTGGAATTAAATCTGCTTAAATGAGTTGGATACCTTAGGTAGGCAAATAAAAGACTGACTTTACTTTGGAAAGCAGAAAAATCTCAGCAAATACAAGAGAGCCCTGGTATATATGAGTTTTACCTCAGAGGAAATAAGCATGGTCTCATGTATTGGTCTAGCTTAATAAGAATATGTTTAGAAGAAATATAACCCAGAACAAGAGCTGGTCACAGAAATAGCAAGACACACATAGAAAAAAAAATAATAAGCTGGCTATTTTAAAATATATATTTGCAGAAAGCTGGAATATTCATAGTACATTGTGGTACCTGGAATAGTATTATTGCAGTAGCATATAAATATATCATATATATTTTAAAATATGACCCAAAGTAATTTTGGTTCAGGACCTGTATGTAACGTGTAACTCTCCGCATTGCTGGAGTCCATCCTTGAGAGTCCATGAACACAGACGTGGCTTCTGGGAGCCTCAGAGGTTGTTTCCTTTTTTTTTAACCAAATAAATAGCACATTACACTTTGTGCATTTGCAAGCTGATGCTGCCCCAAGTTGTTAGGAGGCTTCCTCAGGGGGTCTGTTAATACATGATGCTGAATACAGCTTTTCAGGAGAGAGATAATTAGCAGAGTCAGTAGGAAAGGAACTCCTGGATCACATTATTAACCCTTATGAATATATATACATATATATATATATATATACATATATATATATATATATATATATATATATAAATTTTGTGTGTGTGACATGAAATTCATAGGTGACACATGAGGGAACAATGAACGTAAGAATGGGAATGCATCGAAAAGCATCTAAGGAGATACAGTGCTCATTGAATCTGCTCACATTTTGTTGGTCAGAGATTATGTGACCAAACCTGTCACTGGACAGCAAAGCTGCTCTTCGTATAAGTCCTTGTAAGTGCTATGCAAAGGTTTTAGAGACTAGTACTTCTGGACAACATTACTCCAGGTACCACAATGTGCTATGAATAGTCCAGCTCCCTGCAAGTAGTCAAAACGGGAAATATGGAAGTACAATCTTATTTTTTTAAAGAAAGGAACTAGAGTATTAATTGTAAGTGTCCCAGAACTCAATTCGCCCATCTCCCTCTCTCCTCCATCCCATCTGACCAGGCTCTAACTAGGCTGAGGTTCTGGAGCTGCCTCCTGTTATGGGAACTGAGGTTTCAAAGACTGCTGTTTTCCCTTCTCTCCGTATGCCCTGACTGGGTCTGGAATCTTAGAATCTCTACCTGAATTGACTAATTCTTTCTGTACCTGTCCTGAGAGGAAAAACCACTTCCTCCCAGTCTCTACCTGTTGACTCTTGATACAGAGGAAATTCAATCTGACTTACCCAAAAAGTCAAACAAGAGGGTTCAGCCTACCTGCCTGCTGTAGGCTTGGGCAGATCTGCACCCCTCATGAACCAGACACCCCATGCAGAGCAGTGTGGTGTAATCGTATTTTTCTTCCTCTCACTGAGGAAAGCTTAAAAACCACCCTTTTCTTCGACATGGTGGTTGTTGCGGTCAGACTTCTAGTTGCTGCGCAGGAAGAACCCAAACAAAAGTGGCTTGTAGAGGAATGGGTTTATTTGGCTTACGGACTCGAGGGGAGACTCCATTCTGGCAGGGAAAACGATGGCATGAGCAGAGGGCTGGACATCACCTCTGCCACAGCGCTGCAAACAGCGGCAGGAAGGTGTGCCAAACACTGGCAA
>PVHP010017161.1:0-26352 GCA_004024765.1 Zapus hudsonius
AACAATACAAGGGAAGGAAGCGGGGAGTCCCCAGTGACCCATAGGATCAGTGTGCTGCCAGGAAGAGGAGAGGCACTGAAGGGAGGCTGATCAGTGAGGCAAGGAAAGGATTTAAAGAGGTTCATTTACAGGGCGATATTTAAAGCAATGCCAGGGAGGAGGGAGGAAGGTTGAGAGGAGAGAGGGAGGGAGAAAGAGATAGAGAACCCAATCAGTCAAACACATAAACAAAATCCAACTTTCCTCCTTTCCAAAGGCCAGCAAGTTAGGGTTCCTTCCTTGGGAGCTTAGCCCTTCTGATTATTTTCCTGCAGCCTATAGAATTATGATAAGCAATAAGTAAACAAACAAGAAAGAAGGAAAGATTCTTTATAATATTATAATGTCAAATGATACACATAGGAAGGATGGCGGATTTGGAAAAAAAATGATGATCCTTGCAAACAAAAAAGAATCCATGAACATGTATTTCCTTTTGAATCAAAATTGAAGGCTTATAAGAAGGCTGTTAAGTTGGAAAGGACTTGGTACAGCCTTCATTAATGCAACTCATTTATTCTCCATTGCTTTTCTTCTTTGTCTTGTGAAATGTAATTCAGTGCCGCTGTGGATTCTTATAGAGGTTAAATGTATATATCTGTACACATATGCACACGCAACACACACATTTCTCATTCGTGAAATTTTACACTAGTATCCTGCTCTGTCTCATCTGCTGCCTATATTACAATTTTTGTCAAATCAGCCAGTTATACATTTTCTAATAGATTTTTTTTGTCCTTCAAAATAAGATCCCATAGTCCTTGTCCATTTATGGTGCTTAACTGTCACATGTGATGTCTCCTATCACTTCCACTGAGGTAATACATGTCTTCTTGGGAATTGTGTCTTCCTTTGGCCCTGGCTCCTGTTAGTGGGAAATAGACATTCCTATTCCTGGAATTCTGTTGTTCCTTGGGATGCTGCCCTTGCACTGATCACAGAAAGGACATCTCCTTGATGTCTGCAAATCCAATTCTACCACATATAACTTCCTTCACCCCATATTCCCTTCCACAGCAGAGAAAGTCCCTATCTCTAATATCACCACAAATTCCTTTTTGCTCAGTCCTATAATGCCCTCTGTATATTTATTTTATAATCATACTACTTATACTATCATCACAAACTAACTAGCTAAACAATTTTAAAAGAGTTTAAGATTTCTTCAGTTTTCCCCTTCAGACTGAGGTATAGAGCCAATCTGTTGATTCAAAACACATAGGTACCTGTAAATGTTTGTAACCCCTCAAATTCATATGCTGAAGGCCTACACACTGCTCCCAATATGATGATAGAAGACAGGACCTTGAACAAGTTATTAGGTTTCCTTGAGAGCCTGATGGTGACATCCTTAGGTAAAATGATGAGCAGGAACCAGAAAGCTTTCTCTTTCTTACAATGTGAGGACATGGAAGGAACATGCTGTCTGCAAGCCAGGACACAATAGACATGGGACCAGTTTGCTTTTCTGCTGAAGTTTCCAGAACTGTGAGGAAACAGTTGTTGCTTAAGCTATTCTGGTTGGTGGAATTTGTTAGAGCAGCCTGAGCTGACTAAGAATATTTATCAAAGGTCAACTTGCTGTGAAGTTTGGGTTCCCAAGACAAAAGCTTTTATTATTAACTAAATGAAAGCAAGTTGATATCGATCATGTTATTCAAGCACAAAGAGAGGAAAAATATTTGAAGCCTCTGTCATGTGAAATTGAGGACATACAAGTAACATTTGGTTCATCAGAAAATGTAAAGTCTACCATTACTATGTGACCTGGTCTTGCCATATCTTTATCTTCAAGCATTCATTTCTTTTGTCTCTTTATCTTCTCTTTCATCTCCTGTACAATTGTCAATTATACTTGAAATAAAGAAAATTCACGAAGAGAAATAAACTTGGCCATTTTGTTAAATTTAATTTATATATGACAGTTATCGATTATTAAAGTATTTCAATTTTTTCTATAAGCGTAATTCATTTAAAAGGCATTTATGCTCTCATCACATATTTTCTTGTTTTAGCCAGTTTCTTTTCTTCTATGACTCTTGCTGATTTACTTTTACTTTTGAATATATAAAACGTACATTTTAAGTGCTCAAATTACACAAAAAATATATGCTGAGAAGCATGCTATTCTCTCTACCCCTAATGTTTCCCCTGATAATTGTTTGCAGATACAAATCTTGGTTATTTTCATTCTGTCATATACATTTCATTTAGAAAAATAAGCAGACATATGCATGCTTTCTCCCCCTCTTTTGTTATATATTTTTTATCATGTGATTTACATGTTCTATGTTAATTGATTTTTACATAGGACTAAAGATGTCCTGTTACTAGGTAAGGAGTTTTATTATTGTCTCTTCCAACTCGGCATGAATTAAAACACACAAGATGAAGACCTAATTGATGGACTATTTAATGTCGAATGTTTTCATCCAGCTGTTCAATGCCAGTATAATTGCATTCTTTCCTTTCTTTTCAGGAAGTTTCTACACTACATTTAGTTTCAACTATATTATACAACTATACAACTATACTCGGTCAAAGTCTAATTTTCACTAAAGCAATGACGTTCTCTACTACTCAATATCACCCTTTTTATTTTTTTTATTTTTAAGTGGCTTCCAAAATAATGATTTCATCATATCCGAACACATGCATGTAATATACTTTACATTCAGTCCTTTTCATTAACCTATTTCCTAACCATGAAATCCTAGATTATGTCTCTTGAGTCCAAGCAGATCAGCAACTTCTTTTTGAAATTTTCTTTACTTATCACTTTATTATTTGGGTTAATAGATTTGTCCTAATTCTTAGTGTCCCAAACTAAGTATGCAAGTATATCATAGCATAGTATACAAATTAAATAGCAAGGTTGAAAATTAACCATCAGGAAACCATTGCACCATGCATAAGGCAGAGTATTGGACTGTAACAACTATTACAAAGTAGGTCCCACATTCTACTAACCATTTGGGGAAGTTGAGAAAACAATTCCAGGCAGAGAGCAAGGAGATACTTCCCTGAAATCTACTTCTTTCTTCTCATTCCTTGGAATTCTTTTTACCATATTATCCACCTGGGCTCCATTTAGATGCATTGTAATAAATTTGGCTTCATCTGAACAGAGATATAACCATTGTTTTCTCTCCTCAGTCAATAGTCTATGACGATTACCACATATGTATGTCTATAAAGACCACATAAACTTTTTGCTTTAAACCATCCTGGATTCTTTCCTATGCATCATTTCCTCTGAATTCTACGTCACTGAAAGATGTGTGTTTGCTATTAATTGTAGACAATTAGTGGTAAACACACTAATTGATGGTTGATAAAAGCAAAGTGACTCTGGATCCTTAGAAGGTTACTGTAGTGTAATAACTCCAAATGAGGGCTGGCAGTACAGGAGATGAAACTGTGGGAGCCTAAGGCAGGGGAGAGGAGGTTTAAGTTCAATCACATAGGTACTAATCCAATTAACAATATCTATATCAAGATTCTTCGCTAAACCAATTTTTGGAAACTAAAGCTCAGATGGACAACAGTCCATGAACTTCATCACATAACAAAGTTGGGGAGGTAGTATGTCTATAAAGACAATATAAACTTTGTGTTTTAAACCATCTCTGATTCTGCTCGATGTATCATTTCTTTTGAGTTTTAAGTCATATTATTTTGCTTCAATAAAATTATAATAAATATTATGCTTTATTTATTCTGTGTTACTCATGAGAATCCCCAAAATGGTAACTAGTTGACCTGAAAGGAAGGGGACACTGAGTGCCCATGGATTGGTACCTAGAATCTTAAGAGAGGACCATAGAGTAGGGACAGTGCCCTCCCATGGTGCAGTGGGACTCTTCTTAATGCATAGAAATGAATGAAAATATGATCATATGACTGCCTTTTACAGTATGAAATTTAAATCACAAAGCACTTTCTACTTGGCTCCTTATTTGCTCAATTTTGTGATTCATGTGAAATCCAAGGAAAACAATATGTTGATATATATGATAATATGCAAATAAAGACAATAGGTGTAAAGCATAATATTGCTCATGAAGAAGGAACTGTACCCCCAACAACAAGAGGGTACAGTTAGGTAAAAGGGACTTCACTTCCAAATTAGGTTGGCAATTTATGAATGAGCCAGAGTTGCAAAACACAATCTTTTCCAGCATGCAGTTCTCTGAAAGTGTGTTGACTAAATGGTATCACCTTTACTCTTCCAAGATTATAGGCTTCTAATTATCCCTATCCTTAAAATAAAGACTCATTCACTGTCTAGTTATGACCTGCCTGTGTTAAACATAAACCAAGACCACACTCTGTTCTGCATAATTACCTCATAGTGAAAAAGTTAGCGGATGAAAATAAGGAGATCTGCTTTTTCTTGAAGCAATTCAAAACCTGAAAATTAGATGTCAACCTTCTCTAAGATCCAGTTCTATTTGCTGCAGTGAAGTAATTACCAAATAAAAAAATTAATGTGACATATGTTTTATACACTGTCTCCTATCTTTTCTCTACCAGTCCTTCACACAGAGAAAGAAATGAAGCACAAATGAGAATATGGAATTTGGACTTATGGCTGGTTGTTTTCCTGTGCTAAGAGGAGCCCTCCCATTGGAATCCCAGCCCCAAAGGCAGTCTTGCTGAGATGATCCAGGTGGGCTCTATCAGGCAGGGCACCTGCCAGGGTTCCTAGAACTTCAGTAAAAGAAGTAACAAAATGTAGGAGAAACATTATTGAATTTTACCGAAAGACTCCTGAAAATCATTTTTCTTTAACAAGGCTATAATTACACTAAGATTCATTCAAATTAATTCTAATTACCTACCCTTTGAGGTTAATGGCTGTTTCTAGGAATGAGGGATGAAGAAGATAAACGAGCAGCCAGCAGACAGCCAGCATGCTTCTGAAGCTCAGTTATTCATTTTTCCTAACCCTTATTGAATATTTACTATATACCTAGCACTGTTTTAGGAAGTGTGGCTGTTCAGTGGTTATCCTTCAAACTGGACCAATCCTCAAGGACTACTGAGCACGTAAGTATCCCATAAGTGATTGGGTCTGGCTGTGGGGAGTCCCACCCCCACCCCAACACACCAGCTGACTCTTAAAATTTACAGTCAATTTTACTAAAATTTCCAGTCTCTGGAATGACAAAGAGATCCTCATTTTAGTATCTCAAGGAGTCACTATCAAATTCACTTTCTCACATGAAATATCCTATGTGTGGATCCAGTAAAAAAAAAAAAAGGAAACATTTTCTACCCTCACACTTATTTTAAGGAAAAGTATTCCTAGATTATCCACAAGTACAAATACAGATGGAAAAGATAAATGACAGTTTTGTCACACAGTTCTGAAAGCAGTGACATAAAGACAGAGGCTAAGTCTATCAATAAAATAAAGAGTTTTAAACACATTGGGAGTGCTGGGATTATATGTGGAATAAATGTGGATGATTAAAGGAAATGCAGGGAGTTTTAAAGGAAGGACATGACACAGATGATCAAAATAAATAAAAATGCCTGTCTCTCTTAACATAAAATTAATCCATATTTCTTCCCATAGGAATTGAAGAAGCAACCACTTCCCGTGAAGCACCTTCTGTTAAGGAGGATTTACAGGTACTAATCAACTTAAGGTATCTTATCACAGGACTTAGGATGAGTATAGGCACTGATTGGAGTATTTGTGTGAAGGTTGACAAGGCTAATGGACATATCTGTCTCTTTTTTTTACCAGAGCACTTACCAAGATGGATGCTGTACTTCCCAAGACACATCAAACCTACTGTTTGCTCCCCAATTCGATTGATTCAAATAAGAACAACTCACTGAGTCAGAAGAAGTATGGCATGGATATTTTAATGACTTTGACCTTGGATAAGTCATTATCTAATTCCAGTTTTCATTTTACTGATTTAAAGGATGACAGCTTTGATGTCATTTGAGAACATCAATTCTATACTTATAAAAACATGGGTTGAAAGTATAGGTGCAAATAGAATATTCACCTTAATTTAAAGATTGTTTTGAATAAGATTTTTGAATGAAGGTATTCAATGTGAAGGTTGCTCTGTGGGTATTTGAAAAATACCAACCAGGAGCTTTTGAAAACGGATCTAGAAAGAGTACAGAACATCTCAGAGAACTGGAGAAGATGCCAAAGGCCTCTAAAAATGACCAAGGGGGCTTAACACTGAGATCTTAGGTGAAGAAGGTTGTTCATATGCTCCTCAATAAAATAGAGAATGGAGAACTGTGAAATCAAGGAGATAGAAAGATAGTTTAGGGAATGTTTTCAGTATGATTCTCTAAAAATAAAAATTGATGAATAATACATGACTCAAGACACTATAAATCAATGCACAAATTATGGAAAACAGAATGTGATTTTTGACTATTAATGCATGGTTTTAAATATGACCTTAATTTTCAGAGAATAAGACATATGATAATGTTACATAAATGTAAGAGAAAATTCCTGATCAGATCTTAGAAACTTGTTAGACAGTATTTATATAAAAATGATATAACAAAGTGTATTTTATTATGTGTATTTTATTATTATCTATGTGTATTTTATTACGGTGCATACTGTATATATGTTATATGTACATATGTTATAGTCTATTGCAATCACTGACCAAATATCAGTTTTCTTTTCTAGCTTGCAAGTTTTATAAACTTATTTCTCAAGGTTTCCTACAGTTTGTAAAGTATAAAACATCTGGCTTTGGAGAATTAATGCCTAGTTATGAGTAGGTACTTGTCAACAACTTAAAAAAAACACAATACAGACAAAATTATTCCATTTGCGTGAGATATCTGAAGTCATCAAATGTGTAGAATTGGGTGGTTGCTGGAGGCTGATGGGAGGGGAGGAAACAGATAGCTATTCATCAATAGGTAGAGAATTTCCATTTGCTAAGGTGGAAAGGGATTCATTTTACAATAGGAATATACTTAGCATAACTGAAATATATACTTAAAATGCTTTTTGTAGCAAGTTCAATGCTGTATATTTCTTACAATCAAAAAAGTAAAGTTTTTTCAGACACTCACTATAATAAAGCTACTTGAACAACATTATGTAAATCTGTCAAGCATCCAGACAGACTCCTCCCTTGAGAAAGGAGACAGACACACACACTTTCATAGTGCTAGAGGGGAGTGATTAAAGCATGAGCAGCCCTTGGCCAACCAGACTGTCAAAAGCATCCTGGAAACGTGAATCCAGCAACGTCTCCTTGCAAGCATTCCTGCCATCTGACCACTGGGAAGGAGGCCTGGACCATCTCCTTGAATGATGCTCTGCTCACCCTCCACTTCAGTGGCCTCCAGAGCCATGAAGGGCAATGTGTCCCTTTATAATTCCCCTGTGACAACCAGACTCCCATGTGTGAAACGAGCTGAGACTCAATTAAAAAGGACGCTGTGCCTGCAATCTTTCATTAAGTCCTTTGGCAGCAAACTTAGATGTAGATGTTTCTTCTATCCCGTTCCCTGAGAAGCACCTTCTGAGTGAGGAAGGCTTCTCTAGCATCCTGTCCTGAAAAGGAATCTCTTGGATTGAAATGTGGAGCTTGGGTTCTGGCAGGAAGGTAGAGAGGACCGCTTCTGATTGCATTTGCCATCCATACAGTGGAGGAGAAGGGGGGCTTCAGGAAGGAGTGAAGGGTGACGGTAATCGTCTGCAGCGGCTTTGACAAGCCAATTCCCTTCATCCACTTGTCATACTTTTCCCTCAGTGCTGATTCGAAAAGCAAAGCTATGACTCCAAGCCTGACTGACTTCTGTCCTTATTCAGAGTAATTGGGATCCTCAGAGGCATCCCAAAAGGAAACTTTTTCTGGTGCGCTGTCTCTGAGAGTTAAAGTGAGGGGTGTGGCTCATGTTCAGTAGCTTTAGGTGTCCTGTTGGGGACTGAGAGTGTTGGGTTGCTGAACCCTAGAAAGCCCCAAAAGGTGGGAAATTACATTCCTAGATTCTCCTATTGTGACATGATCATCACCCATTTCAATTATATCATCTACTAGAAACCATGACACAATCTTAAATTCTAGAGTCCAAAACTAACTCGAAACATTCCTGGCATTTCTGATCCATGCTATAGACACACATGTGTTGATATAGAAAGCATTAAGCACACACTGCAATCACATTGATTGCTTCTTGTCATGATTACAGATGGCTGGGAGACATTCATGATTTTAATGAGCCAGTATGGATTTCATGCTCCACTTTGGCTCCAAGAGACAGCAGTAGCCTTTTTCAGAAGAGATTGATCCCAAGGTGACTGAAATCTTTAAGAAAGCTCGGTTTGCTTTGGGTGGGACTCAGTATGAAATGGACAAAGCCCAAGCATGCAGCATTTAAGGGTAGCGTTGCAGAAAAATATTATTTTCAAGGGAATTGGATTGATTAGAGAGTTAACAGAGATAACTCCAAAGCTTTTCATTAACAACTTTTAATATCAAGTTGGTCCGGCTCTTCTCCACTACCTACTTAAAATATTGGAAGAAATACTACTTAAAAGAATCTTGTAGCTCCCGGTATATACTTTGAACTTGAAAGAATGCTTTTCTTTTCCTCCTTACCAATTGGGCCGCATACCTCAACAATACTATTCATATGACTGTAATTACCTGCATCTGATGAAGAAACTTTTGTACGTGTGAAACATCATCTCTTTTCTGTTGACTAACACTAAAAATCAAGGCCTTTTGAACTGCCAGACTGGTGTGATCACACTTTCTCACCACACTTTCTCGATTTTCTAGGACTAGTTTAGTAGAATTGCCTAGTAGGTCCTGGTTCATGCCAGTGTTACCATAAGTTTGAATTCTCAGGAGGTTTCACAGCCAAACTGAGAATGTGTGATAAGCCAGATTCTTAGGTGGTACATCTTTCTTCAAAGAAATGAGTGTAAGGAGGAGATATGATATGAACTCCCATGTATCAGGAGACAGGAACTATTTAGTCTTGACCAATGCCAGCATCCTCAAATCATTTGATGGCCCCACTCCTACTGAGCCTTAAATTAATTGGGGGTGCAATTATTCCAAAAGCAGCCCATAAATAGGCTGATCTTTTCCTTTGGGGGAAGAAAAAGGATATGCAAGCTACCAAGTCAGCCACAGCCTGGTCTTAAAAATGGAAACCCTCATCTGTCAGCTTTGTCACACTGCTTCTGGGCAAAGCCTGCAGACCTTTGCATGTATCTTCATCTTCCTTCCTAATCACTTGTGATTTTGACCTCTCCTGACAAGTTTTCTCTCTCTCCAAAATAAATCCTTTGCACTTCTTCCAGATCGCTCCTTCCATTTTCCCAAACATTATTTCAATAAAGTTGAAAATAAGAGAAAGTTCATCTCCTTTAGCAACTGCGGAAAGAACAGATGCAAAAGAAAAGCCCTCAAGATACAAGCGCTCTTGTCACTAAGCCCCAGAGATTGTCAGCAAGACAAAAAGTGACGAAAAGAAACATTGCATTCATTTCTTCCTTCGCCTGTGATTCAAAATAGGAAACAGTGAATGTGTTCAATTTAATAATAAGGGAGTTTTCCATAGTGACTGATGCACTAGAATGGAAATGGAACAGAAAGAAGATATGTGTATCTGAGTATGTGTACATGCTTATGACATGCGTGCGCTGTATCTGAGACACAGAGAGATGGCAAGATAGTACTGACTCCTGTCTTTCTGCCATCGTTATGTTGTGATTCCAAAAAGATGGCAGAATTCTGAGTAAGTACACCCTTCTCTTTGGATTTCCTCCACACCTCTATAGACACTTTCTTCTCTTTCTCGACAGAGCTCATACTTAGACTCTATCTTTCCTGGCCATAGCAACTGCTGGTATGGAAAATGCATTACAGGTTGGCTCCCCAAGATTTCTCATAGGATGTCCCTGTTTTCTAAGACAAGCCTGTCTGATAACCGTGAAGTTCCCAGGAGAAAGCCAGGACAGTTAAACATTCCACAAGGCTGATTGACTGATCAGAACTTCGTGACTGTGGAGCTCAGAAACAGGTTATCTTGGGTTATCATTAGATCCCTCACAAGCCACTCACTGCCCACCTTTGTGTCTAACCCAACATCCTTATAACTAGGCATTTAAACATTTTGAAATGCACTGACAGACTGATAGCTTGCACCATGCTAGTGTCATCCTTGAACATCTGAAACCCATAGCAGAGTATGGAACCTACTTAACTGATATTTGGAAAATACTTTGATTTATGACTTTGGTTTTTATTCTGTAACTGTAAAATCTTTACCTAAACTGAGATTTGGGAATAAGGTGGAGAGGCACACATCAAGGTTAAAATATAGCCGGGCGTGGTGGTGCATGCCTTTAATCCCAGCACTCGGGAGGCAGAGGTAGGAGGATCACCATGAGTTCAAGGCCACCCTGAGACTATATAATGAATTCCAGGTCAGCCTGGGCTAGAGTGAGACCCTATCTCGAAAAACCAAAAAATAAAATAAGATAAAATAAAATATGTAAGAAGTTAGTTGGCAAAAGGCCTGGGAAACCCTCTCCTCTACCACACATCCTGGAGAGGACAGGGACTGTGTAAATGACCCATATAATGAATGCTCACATGGGTCAGGACCATCAGATCTTCTGTCCTTCCATAGATCTCTGGCCACTTCCATTCTCAGAAGTGTTTATATCTCTTATTAAACTGCCCCTGTTTCCTCTACTTCCCATGTCCTCCTGGTTCAATTCTTTGTTGGAGATCATAAGAACCTGAGCTTCCCACTGGGTGCCCTCCAGATCCTGATCCAATCCATGCCTATGACCAACATGAAACTGTCCCTACCTTGGAATATGTCACCTGGGGCAAGATAAATGTGTGTTTCTGATCCATGGTCATTCATATTTGGTTCAAAAAATACACATTTACTTCCTTTGAGGTGAGACCTGTGCTTTGCATTGATCAAACCATGCTGGATTATGAAACATAAAACATTGATAGTGGGCTGGAGAGATTGCTCAGCGGTTAAGGCACTTGCCTCTATTGCCTAAAGACCTGGGTTCAATTCCCAGGACCCACATAAGCCAGACCCACAAGGTGGTGGCCCTGGTGCTATCTCTCTATATATCTATCTCTATATCACTTTCTCTTTCTCTGTATCTCACTGCTGGAAAATGAATAAATAAAATGTATTTAAAAGTAAATAAAAAATAAAACATTGATAGGAAGGAATACAATTTGGGATACAATTGTTTAGATAAGAACGTCATTTTCACCATCTGCTCAACTCAGAAGCATTTCAGGCAAGAAACTTAGTACCTCTACTAAACAATCACCTTTGTGCCAAGTTCAACGGAGACCGTGAATATACAAATAGGCCAAGAATGTGCTGTGACTTGCTAGGAAGTGTAATATTAGTAATTTGCATATTTTGCAAGTTTTCACTGAGATCTGATGATTTCTCCAAGTAAAGTGCTTTAAAATATACAAGTTTAATGGGTTCATGGGCCATTGCACTTTCTGACATTTCCTGTTGACACATCCCAGTATAGTTAATGCCTTTTCACACTTGGCACGACACTACGATACAATAATTAAGTTCCCATAAATACATGTAGTAATGATTGCTGTGTAAACTGATTATCCATTGATTTGTTCATATCAACTAATGGCTCCGCAGTTCTTCAACTAAACAAGACAACACAATTATGGCTGTCTTAACTTTTTTAATTTCAAGTGGAATAAAATCATCTAAGACAACATGATCAGCAACAGTCATTGTCAATTCATTTTTAATAACTGACTTTATGCAATGTATATACTTGAGTTTTCTTATGTTACAAGGAGGAAAAAGTGAGATTCGTGGGAAAAATATCCAACTTGCAAAATGTCCCTAGGAATCTAGAAATGGATTATAAAATAAATCTAAAAAAAATCACTTTAGAATTTTAAAAATGAAGATTATATATGTACATGTACATATGTATATATACATATACATATATATATATGTATATATATATATGAAAGCAGAGAGGAAGAGTAAGAATGGGCACACCAGCACCTCCTACCACTGCAAACGAACTCCAGACATATGCAACACTTTAAGCATCTGCTTAACATGCCTACTGAGGAATTGAATAGAGGCCATCAGGCTTTGCATGCAAGTGCCTTTCACTGCCCTGTGATCACTCCAGCCATCAGGATGTTCAGGTCAGATTAACGGGTGTACATGTATATGTGGATTGATGTTACATGTACATACATCTCAAGAGAGATCAGAGAGGTAATTATTCTGCCTGAAGGTATCTACTAGATGCTTACCCTCTGTTGTTCTAAATTTCCTCATCACATTGCTGTCTAAGTTCCTTCAAAGTTTATGGATCATAATTATTTTAGCTGACATTTTCAGTACACCTATTAGATTTCCCCAAATTCTTATCTATTTTATCCACAACAGAAGCCTTTTTTTTTTAATGGATTTGATCTAACTACCTCAAAAAAATTCTACAACTTTTCAGAATTTCTGCAAGACTGTGTTTTTCTTTCCACCTGTCACTCATACAAGAGTGTAAATAATTCAGACACAATTCCCTTCCATCCCAAACTTCGGCAGATGGTCTTGTAGTCACATACATTTTATTCTGCAAACTCTAGGGTGCCCTATTCCCAATGATGACAATATAAATGATGAATTGTGGAGACCCGCCCCACTTCACCAACTAGTCCTGCTTTAACAATAATTAATAAATATCCATTCAAGATAATATCATCCACAAATCTAACACTAGCACATAAAAAAGTATCACTTTAAAAAGCAGCAAATAAAGACAAAATGAAGGAAGGTTGACTCCACCTATCTATGTTAAAAAATCAGAGAGTTTCTATTTCTTGTCTTTATGTGTTCAGTTGCTCTGTATCAAATCATACAGGGGTGAAAGTGACTCCTGAGCTGGAACACTAAGTGCTCCATGGTGAGCTGACCCTCCCCTGGTCTCAGGCAAAAAAGGACCCTGCACCTGGAGTTTGACTCAGTTATTATTGGAGGTATTATTGTCCTTTCCCTGCCCGTCCAGACTGCTTGGTAGCATTGTTAACCAATCTCCTTGCTTTGTGTTTCTTCCTCTGAAATCTTACAGTTTTCAATTTTCATTCCAAATGTTCTGTTCTAATTTTTTTGACATTTTGATGCTTATCTATTACATGTTGATCAGCTGTACCCACCTTATCTCTTATTTCCCTCAGTCTTGTTGTATTCCTTCTACCATCACCTATCATTGGTTTTACCATACAAGTGAATGGCTCCCCCTTCCCTGGCATACTTTCACTAACTCATTAGTGAGTGGAGTGTCCACCCAGGCTCCTTTTCTATTGACAACAGCATGTTGGCTGGCGCCATAATGTACAATTTATAAGTGGAATCTCCTTGTTGCGTCCAGCAACAAGAGTTCCTCAGTTTTCCTACCCTCTTCTTGCTCCTAAAATCTCAGCATCCCATCTTCTGCCCTGCTCCCTGGGACTTAAGAGGGCATGGTGAATACGCCCTGTGTAGCAATAAGCACGCATCAAATCATTTATTTCCAGCAGTTATGCACTAACCGCCTCCCACTGCCAAATACAAACACCAATGAATAGAAATAAATTAAACAATTATTTATTTACTTGCAAGCAGAGAGAAAGAGGAGAGACAGACAAAGAGAATGGGTGCTCCAGAGCCTCCAATGGCTACAAACAAACTCCAGATGCATGCATATACCACTTTGTGCATCTGGCTTTATGTGGGTACTGGGGAATTGAACCCAGTTCATTAGATTTTGTAGGCAAGTGCTTTAACCACTGAGCCATTTCTCTAGCACCAATTTTGGAGAGGAGGGGAGGGGAGGAAAGGGGAGGGGAGGAGAAGAAAGGAAAGGAGAGGGAAAAAAGAAAAGGAAAGAGAAGAGAAGAAAAGAGAAGAGAAGAAAAAAAAAGAAAGGAAAAGAAGAGGGTCAATAAATGGGGAGAGCGAGGTTAGAGTTGCTGTCAAGCCCTGCAGAGTGAGTCACCAAACACAAGCTGAGGAACTGGAGACTCTTCATAGAGATCAGGATCGAATGACTTGAGGTGCATGTGGTACGAAGTGTAGTTCTACAGCAGGACACCCGAATTACTAATGAATAGTAAAATCCTATTTCTTCAAGAATTTCTCGGGAAGTCACAGTGGTGCTTACCCAGTCACATGACTTTCTCCCATCCTGCTGAAATTCTGCTGATGCACAGGCACTCTAACCTTCAAACAGCCTAATCAAATGGTGCCTCCACACAAACCAATATTTCTGGGACCCCCAAAACTGCCCTTAACTCTTTTCTCTCTCTTTCTCTCATCCCATACTCAACTTGTCTTTAAACTGAAACTTTCTCTTTCTCTCACATTCTAGACTCAAGTTGCCTCTTTTACAGTGTGTGTATATGTGTGCAAAGGTGTGATGAAACTCAGGTCTTCGTGTTTGCAAGGCAAGTACTTGACCAGCTGAGCCATTTTCCAGCCCAAGATGTTCATTAAGTCCTTGCTTCTTTGTGCTAGCAAAACTCTTCAGTGCTTTCTTCAAGGCCACCTAACTCTCTCTCTCTCTCTCTCTCTCTCTCTCTCTCTCTCTCTCTCTCTCTCTCTCTCTCTCTCTCTCTCTCTCTCTCTTCAACATTAATTCTATCTCCCAAGACCTTGATCTTGGCCCGCAGTGGATGGGTCTTTCCCATCCTAATGGAGTATCACTTTGCAAAGTGAATCTCTATTCCCCCCAATGAAAAGGTGTCATCTATTTCTCTACTTTCTAATGGGGTGACAGCCACCCAACCACAGGCAGGCACTTGGCACTGGGAAGGAGTTTCACAATAGGACTTCAATTCTCCCACTGTACTTAAACCCATGAGATCGTCATGGTCATCAGCTAGTAAAGAAGGAGGGCTCCAGCTGAGATCATGTAAGATTGGAGGCCATCCTGACCTTTGGCTGTCTGCACATGTGGGAGCCCCTTACAGAAATATGCTGGACCCAAACACTCACCCCCAACTGTGATGCAATTAATTTAATAAATGACACATTTTTGTGTGGTTTCTTGTGCAGCAAAACGAGTTGATATCTAACGTTTAGGTTTATCGTGCTATTTCTCTACCTTTTCTGAGATCTCACAGGGTTCAGGAGGTATTCTAGGAGTCAGCATCTTACCATACACTGCCTTGCACCTCTGCCTCCTTCATGAGAACAGCTGGTCTGTATCACAGATCAGACTCTTCATTTTAAACCGTGTTAATATCTTCTGAGGCTGTTTTCTCCAAATAAGTAATAACTCTGACCTTTCTCTTTAGGATTTTGCTTTCTGCACAATTTATCCGCACTTTATAGCGAAAAGGGGCTTCCGGAAACATTTTATTTTATTGTTATTTACTATATTAATATTTATTATTTATATTCTTTTGTTTCATTTTTCTAAATGAAAGATCACTCCATTGACTCACATAAAAAAAAAAAACCTTTTGAAATACAAACCCAGGTTGACAGTCTCTCTTACTGAAAGGACACATAGTCAACCATGTGGTCTGAGGATCTATATTTCTGCCCACCCTTCTCTCATCATCACCTCAGAAATCTGACTTAAGGTCTCTCTCTGCAGAGAGACATACAATGGAAAGCAAAGGAAAGAATAAGACTCCAATGTTCCCTGGATATATTTTTCTAATCTTTCAGAATCAATAGTAGGATGAAAGTGGTTTATCTTATTTCTCCTCAGCTTTATGTCAAATGCACAGTCTGATATGCCTAGGAAACACAATGCAACTAAGATTTTTCTTCCATAGGACCATTAACTTGGAAATTTCTAGCTCTTATTGTCTAGAGTGCCTATAGCATTTTTACTTCAGTGCTGCATTAAAGTAATTTTAGCATTTAATACATAACAAAGGGAAAGCTGTCTCACAGTGCCAGGTACGTGGGCGAACGGTTGTCTACAGATTATAGCTTGGAAACAGGTTCAAAAGAAAGCTAAGAAAGGCAAAACAGCTCAATTTGGAATTCGAATCAGCTTTGGAACTGGCACACTTCAGGGACTCTGGTATGTTTTCTTTCCTGCTTCAGAGATTGTGCCCCCATACAAATACTGCTTCCAGTTGTAAGGGACGTGATATTCCAATCTGGAATGATGTTGAGGCTCACTGAAAATTGATTTAAAAAATAGCATAGTATCTGCATTTCCATAAACCTGATGTTAAAGGTAAACATTTGTATATAATCACCTCCAAGTATTTTATCTGTTGACCAGCTACCAACTTTAATTGCTTACAGTTCTAGATCAAGAGAACCCAGTAAGGAACTTCAACTATCGCATCAGAACTTAATATATGGTATTTGTATTTTTGATGATTTTTTTTTACATGAAAATTGTGCATCTAGCTTGTTTTCCCCTCTTGGCTATATCCACACATTATTTAGTGCCAAAAACAAACAATCAAAAAAAAACTGAAATTAATTACAGCGATGTGTAATAGTTCTGTAAGTTCCTCTTTTGCTTCAAAAGCACATGTCATTATACATATAATATATATATATATATATATATATATATATATATATATATATATATAAAACAACTGTATATTATATATCATTGTATGTATATTTTGAATATACATAGAATTTCTAGAGTTTTCTCTCCAGTTGTATTTGCATACCATCTTCATCATTTTTCTCTCTGTCTTCTAGATGTTTTCTACAAGATGCTCAGAAGTTAGGGCACTTGTCTGCCAAGCCTAATGATTCGGGTTCCATTCCCTAGTACCCACGTGAAACTGGGTAGATGCACAAAGTGGCACATTCATCTGGAGTTCATTTGCAGCAGCTGGAGCCCCTGAGAACAGAGTGCTTATTCTCTCTGTCTGTCTCTCTTCTCTCTCTACTTACAAATAAGTAAATAAAAATGTTTTAAAAAAGAAATCATCTTGACTCACCTTTAAGTGTCCCAACTTAGATTTTCCACTACCTTTGACATCGCTCCTCACATGGGTTATTTCAGTCGTTTTTAATAGGTTAATATTTTAATGGCTTTCTCTGCTTTCTTTTCTTAGAAGGCAGTAATTCTTAATATGTTGTCATCACAGCAACCATTGATCTTTCTGATCTAGAAGGCACAGACGGTCACTTGATGCTAAGCCTCTAAGTTAATGCAATGGAAAAATATTTTTAATATATAAGTATCTATACCTTAATGCAAAAAATTAATTCAAGATGAAAAACTAAAGGCAAAGGTTAATGCTATAAAGATTTTAGTAGAAACTAGGGGAAACCAGCTTTGCAAACTTGTAAAAATTTATTAAATAGGATTCAAAAAGTTCTTACCAATGGGATGAACCTCCAAACCAAGCACAGTTTATGAGAGCAAGAAGGGATTTATTGAAGCTACAGATCCAGGGGAAGTTCCTTAATGGAAAATGAGGTCCCTCCTTTTATAGGTCCAAACAGAGAAAAACTCATCACCAGCACTACAAGCAAGCAAGCACACAGGGACCCTAGCAGAGCTCAAGTGCTCTGCATACCTTGGGCTGGAATTCCAGATATGCACCCAGTAACACCTTAGGTCTGGACCCTAGGATCTGCCTACAGGCTTAACTAAGACCTGAATCTACTGGGGGACATCTGTTCAAACTACCACAATACTAAGATTAGCAAACATGATCAAATGGCATTTTTCCAAAGCAAACATTTCCACTCATCAAAAAACCACCTTATAAAAATAAATTGGGTAAATGAAAAACTAGAAAAATTTTTTGTAATATACACATGTGAAAATTTACTAATATTCTTTATATAGTGAATATATACATAACTTGCCAGAGTCAATATTATGAAGACCAACCAGCTACCAGCTACTCATTTATAAAATTAGGCACAGTAATTTAAAAGACATGTCTCAGGGAAGATACTAGAATTGTCAGAATTGTCAGTCATTTCAGGAAAAAAAATGTTCACCATTAATAGTTACCAAAGAAATGCAAATTACCACAGCAAGGTTATATTGTACCCACTTGTATGGCCAACATTTTTTAAAAGGAATTAATAAATGTGTTCAAAAAGAAATCATAGTGTTCTTATTTATAACAACCCCAACTGGAAACAATTCAAAAATACAACAAGAAGAAAATGGCATACATGAGCAAGTAGAACAAACATTAGAATATTCCAGAATAATAAAAAGAAAATGACTATTAATGGAACAAAGGAGACTCTCCTTGGAATATATTGAGCAAAACATGCCAGGCACACAAACCATGTACGTAACACATAGTATGATGTATATAAAGAATACAGGACAGAAAGGTGGAATACAGTGGAAGGGGTGGGATACTCTGGGGGACACAAATATTGAAGCTGGAAGTTCCAGTGTCTGTGCCAATGCTATAATGATACACAACGTGTGTGGCCCTCTGAAATTTCTATGTTTAAATCCTAACCACGAGTTCCACAGTAAAAGAAGATGATGGGGAAATATTGTAAAAGCAGAGCTCTCATTAGCTCCCTAAGGTGTGTGGGGGGTAGCCCATGAGCTTGCTTTCTGTCTCTTCCACATGTAGAAAAAGTGAAACATCACCTCCCTGCCAACCACAATGGGCTCTAGCCACACTCCAGATTTGCTGAAAGGTTGTTCACTGACTTCTCAGCCTCCATGACCTTGACACCTGCTTGTGTTTATAAACCATTCTGTCCATGACTTTTGTTATAATACATATAAAAAAACACATGAGGAGCAGGTATTGAGTGAAAATTATTTAAATATAGAGAATGTGATGGTTAAGTTTTGATGTCAACTTGACCTTTCAAGTAATCTTGGGTGGGTCTCTCAAGATGTTTGCAGGAAGGCAGCCTCTCAGTAGGGGGCAGGATATAAGGAAGCTCAAGAGAGCTAGAAGTAAACATCCTTTCCTATGTGGGCAGTGCAGGAAGGAAATTCCAGAGACTCAGGAAGCCATTAAGTCTGGGGAAGGGTTGCAAGACCCCACCCTAAGCCTATATAAAGGAGAAGAAATTCTCTTTGGCCCTCCTGCCTGTTTGCTGTTCTGTGTGTGTGGTGTTGTTGATGGGTTTTTCTTTCTGCTCGGACCTGTGAAAGAGGGCCAGCCTCTTTCACTTTTATGGGACTTCCCCTGGATCTGTAGCTTGAATAAATCGTTTCCTCCCAAAAACTGTGTCTGGATTGGAGATTCATCCCAGCGGTGTGTGGCTGACTGCGACAGATAACTCTAATAAAAATATTTTTTATTTCTTTGAGAAAATAGCTACAATATAAGGAATGATACAAACATGGTGTCAATAACAAGACAGCTAAAGTTCTGGAGAAGTCTGTGACCCATGGAGCAGACACAAATCAGAGGTTTAAATAGGGCTGGAGAGATGGCTCAGCAATTAAAGGCACTTGCTTCTAAAGCCTAATCACGTGGGATCAATCCACTGTTAACCATATAAAGCCAGATGCACCAAGTGGTGCATGCATCTGGAGTTCATTTGTAGTGGCTAGAGGCTCTGGCATGCCCATTTCTCTCTCTCTCTCTCTCTCTCTCTCTCTCTCTCTCTCTCTCTCTCTCTCTCTCTCTCTCTCTCCCTCCCTCTCCTTACAAAAAATAAAATATTTTAAAAAGAGTTTAAATGAACTAAACCTGTGTATTTTTCTATTCTACTTCATTAGAACCACTCATGTGATAGTGTTATTCAAGGACTGCTGTCTGTGTCCACATGAACAGAGAATCCTTAAAGCAGGGGACTCTGGAGAGAACGGGTTTCATTTTTAATTCATGAAAGCTTTGTTCCTACTCATATGATAGCATAAAAGTGCTAATTTCACTGAAATAAAGCATTTTGGAGCTGAATTGAAAGTAGACATAAGTCTATTTAAAGGTTGATTTCATAAATAATTGTGTGTTATTTCAATAATGCAAGTTAAGTTAAAACCATTATACTATAACTAATCCTTTTTTTCTTTGATACTTTGGCAAAAAAAGTGTGATGCTTTCATCTCATGATACTTCATAATGGGCAAAACAATGGCAAATACAGAAAGGGAGATTGGGATAAAAGAAAGGCTCCCAGAAGATGATTTGTATTAAGGACATAAAACTAGAATTTGAGAAAGTTGAAGGATACTGTGAAAATACCATCAAGTACCTCAGTAAAGTAGTTCTCCACACCCTTCTATTTCATCAACCACCAAAAAGAAAAACTAGTCCAGAAATGATAGGATGGACTTTGAAACCTTGTGGATCTTGTAGGAGGTGGAGGTATTCACAGGAACACTATTTTGAGCAGTTTAAATTTGGAAGGCTGTTCACCAAAAGACAGGAAAGTGAGTGCTGTTACCTGGTATACTAACAAGCCCTGCTGTGGCTTTTCTTGATCCTAAGGTCAAAAGGCATGGAGAAGAAAGGTTGACATCTACGATTCTGAGGAAATTATCCTGATTTTAAGACCAGAATACATAAGAATTATCAATTGCCTTTAAATTTTTCATAATGGGGCTGGAGAGATGGCTTACTGATTTATTTTCTTTTCCTTTTCTTTTCTTTTTTTATTGTCCATAATGAGTTACATTGTTTAGTGGGCCAACAATGAGTTGTTATCCCCAATTCCCCAATGCCCCCCTCCCCATCCCCAATCAGCTGGATATCCTCCTCTATGGGTCGTCTGGATCAGTCCTTGTGACAGGGGACCATGGATAGACTAGTATTCAGCCAGGTTTTCCTGGCCATGCCTCTGGATAGTCTCCCCCACCACAGCTCTCACAATCTTTCCGCCTCCTCTTCCGCTCAGTTCCCTGAGTGATTAAGGTGCTTGCCTGTAAAGCTTAACACCCCAGGTTCTATTCCCCAGTTCCCACATAAATCCAGATACACAAAGTGGAGCATGCATCTGGAGTTCATTTGCAGTGGCTAGAGGCTCTGGCATGCCCATTCTCTCTCTCTCTCTCTCTCTCTCTCTCTCTCTCTCTCTCTCTCTCTCTCTCTCTCTCCTTGCAAATATATATTTAATAATGTAATATGGATCAAAATACACCCGTTACAATCTCTTAACTTTTTTAAATTTTAGAAAGCCATATCTAATGTCACTTACAGGTCATTAAATGTTCTCAGATAGTAAATAGTTATAATTGGGATGCCTTAGAAACAAATATTCAAGTAAATTTTAAGCATTTCCATAGAAGAAATACTAAAAAAAATAACATTTTTGTGTGATTTGACATCACTTTCAATGTTCTGATCTTTAGGTTCATAATCTCATCTGATAAATATCAGGAGAACTATAAGGAATCTTTGGAGTCCTGGTCTTGCAAAGTACCAAGAAGTACAGCCATCTGTCCTTGTGTTGCAGTTGATATATTTGTAATTGATCTACTTTATCTAGAATCATAGGTTGAGTACAAATTTAATCATACAAAATCATTTTCATTGGGAACTAAGATTTGGAAAGTTGCTCCTCCACATGCATCCTGAGACTGCCACACAATGTACTTGAAGAGTCTTCTGATGTGGTATAAATCTTCTAAGAAGATCATGTCTGTTATAGGCCTTCATCTTTAGAAACAGTACTACTCTAAAGAATATCTGTATACAGGATTTGTCTCTTTACCCTGTGGAAGGAGAGTGCAGCTAAGTTCAATGGTGAGCAGTTCCAGTCTTTCTTGTCAGAATCACTGAACTGACAAGCAACATTTGGCTCATGAATTTGGGAGGCAAGGGAAGATTTAAGGCTTTGGTAAACACCAGAATCTTTGCAAAGTCTATGCCTAAGGATAACTTTCATTTGGAATAAACACATGATGCATAGCCTGGTCTGAAGCAAAGGCAGAGACCTGGGGAAATGAGCCAGCAAATCTGCCAACAGGGCAAGGAGAAAAGATGTGTGTGGCATGACACAAAGAAAATAAAATGACACTGTGTGCACGATGGAGGGCAGCTTGAGGAGAGAGGGGTCAACATGATGTCACCTGCCTGTGACGCTGCCTGTCTGTGATGAAAATAGTGTATTCTTAGGGTTACTGAGAATGGAAGAGAAAAGTCTCAGGTCCCAAGAGGAATGTGACTGTAGAGCCCAAAGACATGAGCTACTGATGTACAACTGCCCTGGAATTCTTCAAGGTATTTTCACTACTTTCTGAGTAATTAAGTCAGGGTCCCAATGCCATTAAACTTGGTGCCATTCATCAAGAAAGTGCTTGAAGGGAGCAAATGCTGGGGCTGGGAATGTGGTTTAGTGGTAGGGCATCTGCTTAGAATCTCTCACATCCTGGGTTCCAACCTTACCACTGAGCAAAAAAATAAAAAATAGAAAGCTGGGAGAAATTCTATTATTTCTGTAAGTATTTCTTTTAATTATGCCATTCCTAAGTGTCACCAAACAAGAAGACTGCTCTCTGGTCTTCACTATTTAAATGTAAAGTTGTGTTAAGCCAATGCCAACATATATACCTTATGCTCTATACATACCAGTCATTTTACTTATAGGTAACGGAGTGAGCGTCATAAGAGAGGAAAGTTATTTTTACAAGTGTAATTTGAAAGGCATGTTATTTTCATGCTGGTAGGACATATTAAAAAAAAACAAGTTGGAAAAGAATTTAAAGTTTATGCCAATTAGGGAAGAATTAAATATTAGCAGAGAATTCAAAGGTTTCAGATCTCCATCCTCCTCCATCTGACTCTGTCATAGCGGGGTTCAATGTATATTCTTAGAGACAGGGAGGAAAGATTATCTGTCATGTAGGGTACAAATCATGCTTACTCAGGAATGCTGTCTTAATAGTAAATCAGTGGAAATTACTGCCTAGAAGAAGATATTATTCATTTTTCAACAAGCTATCAATTGTAGGTGAGAACATATTTATCTTATTAATATGTACAGAACAAGTGTAATTCACTTTGCTGAAGTGTTTATGTCCTGCTCATGAGAAAATGTGTAGAAGCTCATCACTTCCTTTCTCTCTGAACTATCATTCTGCTGCTGTGTTTATTCTGCAGGTCTCTAAACCATGCTCACTCTGTCCAAACCAACTGAGTTTGCATTCCCATTGCCTC
Source organism: Zapus hudsonius (assembly GCA_004024765.1). Lineage (NCBI taxonomy): Eukaryota > Metazoa > Chordata > Mammalia > Rodentia > Dipodidae > Zapus > Zapus hudsonius. The sequence continues at coordinate 23,133 of PVHP010017161.1, forward strand.
CTCCATGCCCGATACATTGGCCCATTAGGTCCCAATCCAGAAATCTAATCAATATTATCATATATCAATCCACAAACGTTTATCTTATGGTAAAAAGGAAACCCCTGACTGTGAGGGAAAAGATGTCTTCTTGACTGAAAGGTGGTACTTTAGTTATCTGTGCTAAGCTAATGTAGAGAAACCTTTGGTTGTAGGGCTATAAGAAACAATATGGCCTTTCTCATGGAGGGTGCTAGGGAGCTGGGGACATAGCTCAAAGAAAACAAGGATCTAGTTATAAATATGGAACATATGAGGCTGGGGATGTAACTCAGTTGGTAGAGTGGGCGCCTAGCACACACAGGGGCCTGTGTTCCACCCTCAGCTCTGGATATATGAGCATGATAGCTCATGCTTGGAACCCTAATCCTCAAGATGGAGGCGGAGGCAGAAGGATCAGAGTTCAAAGTCATTCTTGGCTACATGGTGAATGCAAGGCCAGCCTAGGATACATGACACTGTCTCTCAAGCAAACAAACTCCTAAAATAAAATAACTGTGGGATGTACTAGATATATATATAGATTACTTTCTCTCTCTCTCTCTCTCTCTCTCTCTCTCTCTATATATATATATATATATATATATATATATATATATATATATAGAGAGAGAGAGAGAGAGAGAGAGTAGTGATAGCAGTAGTCGTTTTGAGGGCAAGTACCTTTAACTGCTGAGCCATCTCTCCAACTTCACCATGATTAATTATGAAATGTTTCAATCTATGTATTAGGCAGACATAAACATACTTTAAGGATGACCCAACCATGCTCTCTCTTCATAATAGATTGCTCCCAGTCCCTTAATTAATACATGGGGTCACTGAGGCATTCTATTCGATACAATAGCACATGTGCTATCGATTCATATGTACACTTACAAAAGTATTCTTTCTTTTGGCTTTGGGGAAGAGAGCTTTGTGTGTAACAATTTCCTCTGAATTGAAATATTCCCACCAGAATGGGGGAGGGAGGCTATAAGAGGAAGGATGTTCATGAAACTTACAAGACTCAGGGAACTCAGAAAGTTACAGGGCTGCAACAGCACTGCCCTAATTTATTCAGTGGACATGCCCAGGGGTTGAGTTACCCAAATCCTTATAACAACCCCTGGCCTATGTCTATGTTCCTGGAGAAACCCTATGTCATGGTTTGATCCAGGTGTCCCCCACAAACAAATGAATGTGTTCTGATTGATCAATAACAGCTGATGGCAGTTTGGGTTTTACAACTTCACTGGAGCTGTGTTGTTGGGGGCTGGCTTATGGGAGTTATAAGCCAGCTCCCCCTTGCCAGTGTTTGGCACACCTTTCTGCTGCTATTTCCAGTGCTGTGGCAGAGGTGATGTCCACCCCTCTGCTCATGCCATCGTTTTCCCTGCCAGGATGGAGTCTCCCCTCGAGTCCGTAAGCCAAATAAGCCCATTACCATTGTGTGTGTAATCCTAAACTACTACTGTACTGTCATGAAGGATTTGGTTTTGATTTCCAGAACACCAAAGCAACTTCAGGTAAACGATGATTAGTATTTGGAAGGAAGAACGTGCATACTCCCATTATTTTTTTTTTGAGGTAATGTCTCTCTTTAAGCCCAGGCTGAGTTGGAATTCACTTTGTAGTCTCAGGGTGGCCTGGATCTTAAAAGAACCTCCTACCTATGCCTCCCCCACACCCCACACAGCACTCGTGTGTCACCACATCCAGCTTATTTTTGTTTGATGACCTAAGTGCATTAGAACATAGATGTTTTTCTGGGGTGGGATATTGGCAAGTGGGGGGGGTCACCAAAATAGAACTGCAAGCCACCTCCCTTGTCTTCCCTTCAGAAAAAAATGTGTCCCTTGGGCTGCAGAGATGGCTCAGCAGATAAGGCACTTGACTCCAGTGCCTGAGGCCCCCGGTTCAATTCCCCACTATCCACATAAGGCATACCCACAAGGTGGTGGCCCTGGTGTGCTCTCTGTCTCTCTGTCTGTCTGTCTCTCTCTCTCTCTGCTTGAAAACGAATAAATAAAATGTTTAAAAAATGTGTCTCTTGAAAGAATCACTTCATTGCACACTTTATAAATGGCTTAAAACAGTAACAAATGAGAATTTAACTGCTGAGCCTGTTCTTATTCTCTTTATACTTCCTTCCAGAGTTAAGAGAAATACAGTTAAACACATGTAAAATCAAATTATTCAGAACAAATGCTTTTCTGACAGCCAGTGTCTCTGGGAACAGTAGATATTTTTGACCACTTCACTTTCATCAATTGGCAGTTTATGGTGAGTCAAATCTACGTGATTGGGATCACATGACTGGTCCTATTCCTTTCTTCTTTCTATCAAGCAATCCGTTTCAGTCGTTGAAGAGCGAGCTCCAACACTACCCGCCTGTGAAGCTTGCCTTCCACCCCTTCAGCAGCGAGAAGCCGCTTCTCTCCTCTAAGAATCCCCATGATGCTCAAAGAATGCCTCCTTCACTCCACTCCTGACAGGGGCTGCAGCAAGGCTCTCTCGGAGTCAGAAAAGAGAGGGACCATTTGAAGAACAGATTGAGGTATGAAGAGTGGAAGAAAGACAAGTATTTGTAAAAGGTGAGATTTGGGACCATCTATGCCCCAATACTATCATGATTATTTTACATATTCATGATTTAGCCAACTATGATCTATACATTAGAATATTTACATGCCAGTGTTGATATTTCTCATGGCAACTCTGTAAAATTTTTTATGAGCATTGGCATTTTATGGACAATAAAGGGATGATTCAGAGTAGATAAATGATCTCCCCAAACTTACTGTCATGGTTTGATCCAGGTGTCCCCCACAAACAAATGAATGTGTTCTGAATGATAGATCCTCAGCTGATGGCAGTTTGGGTTTTACAACCTCGATGGAGCTGTGTTGTTGGGCGCGGGCTTTTGGGGTTATAAACCAGCTTCCCCTTGCCAGAGTTTGGCACACCTTCCTGCTGCTGTTTGCAGTGCTGTGGCAGAGGTGATGTCCACCCTTCTGATCATGCCATCGTTGTCCCTGCCAGGATGGAGTCTCCCCTCAAGTCCTTAAGCCAAATAAACCCATTCCTCCACAAGCCTCTTTGCTTGGGTTCTTTCTGTACAACTAGAAAGCTGACTGCAACAGTTACCCAGCAAGCAAGTTAGAAAAGGGAGTAACTCTCAACTCATGATGTAAGGAGT